>BSBK01006982.1:0-33630 GCA_027943335.1 Chamaecyparis obtusa | reverse complement strand
ATAAATCCTTTTTTTTAAAGAAACAGAGTCTCCATTTAAAATCTTAAAAAGGACATATATTGGATTCTTAAAATTGTTATATGGCATAATGTTGTTATTTTTTTTGAATGGGTAAACATTGGTTTATATATATATATATATATATATATATATATATATATATATAGATATATCTATATATCTATATAGATATATATATAGATAGATATATCTATATATATATATATATATAGATATATATATATATATATATATATATATATATATATATATATATATATATATATATATATATATATATATATATCTATATATATATATATATATATATATATATATCTATATATATATATATATATATATATATATATATATATATATATATATAGATATATATATCTATATATATATATATATAGATATATATATAGATATATATATATATATATATATATATATATATATATATATATATATATATATAATATATATATATATATATATATATATATATATATATATATATATATATATATATATAATCTATATATATATATATATCTATATATATATATATTCAAATGACATTAAAATGAAAATATATAACTGGTACAATATAGATAACATAAGGATAACATGTTGCTTAAATTTGTTTTTCCTAATACATAAATCTGAATGTGGATAAAATTTGAAATCACACACATATGACTTTCCAGTTATTATTATTTTTTTCTTTTATTAATATGAAAGAAAACAAAACAACAACTAAACTTTCAAGGAATCTTTCAAGAAATAAACCTTTATTATTTTTGTTTTACATTCAACTTGAAACATATCAACTAACCCTTTTGAAAATAAACATAAAGCATAAGGCAATATCAAAGGGAAGCTTTTATTCAAATAAAAATCAGACTTACTCAAGATCTCTCCTCTCTTGATAAATCACAATTTCTTTTAGTAAATAACACATACAAACAAACTAAACAAAAGAGCGGGCAGGCGGAACAAGGAGTGAGAAAGGAGGAATTCAAATTTCAAACGTGTCTAGCAAGGGGAATGGCGGATCTGATGCTGGTCCCTCGGGGGGTGATGGTCAACTAGAGGACACAGATGCAAATGAAACTCAAGGTAAGATTCCTGATGTCAGACTGGGGACAGGGGACCTGAGAGGGGAACCCATGAAGGGGCCATGTGATCAGAATAGGACAAAATCTGATGTTTCTGGCAAAAGTTGGTTAGGCCTTTTTGGTGTAAAACCTATGGGTAAGTCCTCTCTCCCACCTATGAAAATCTTATCCAAGACTATGGAGGGAACTTTTTCTATATCCATTCCGAATCAAATAATAGATGTCAATATATCTCGAATGGCTAACTCTCTTGTGGGGAGATTCCTGGGATCTCACCCTAATATCGAGGTGGTTAGGGCTTTTGTTAAAAAGAAATGGGTTTTGAAAGGCCAAGTGGAGGTGGTTGCTCTTCCCAAAGGATACCTGGCTTTTTCCTTCTCATGTGAGGAGGATTTAAGGTTTATTCTATGTAATGGACCTTGGATGATAGGAAAGCATTCTATGATTCTGCATAAATGGTGTCCTAATCTGGATATGCAAGAAGATCTTAATGTGCAGGTGCCAGTCTAGGTGACTCTTCCAAGCTTGCCTCTTGAGTTATGGATGGAAGACATCTTTAAGGGCGTTGCAAATGTCTTTGGGGAACTCCTTTCTATGGATCTTGTCACAATCTCTAGAAGGTGCCTTACGTATGTCAGGATCTATGTTGGGGTGCAATAGGGAGTGGATATGCCAGAATCTATCACTCTTGAATCCAAACTTGGATCATGGATCTAGAAGTTAGAGTATGAATCAACCCCCTTTGCCTATTTTCATTGCAAGAAAATAGGCCACTGGGCGAAACAATGCCCAAAGCAATTAACCCAAAAGAAAAAAATGAAAAAGATATGGGTAAAGAAGGTTGTGGCTGATACGAACTCTATTGGGGGTAGTATTAGTGAGAAGAAAGAAAGAAAGATGGATGGGAAGGATATGCTTGTTGAAGGATGTGACACTTCTCACTCAGAGACTGAACAGAAATTAGGGGGTAGTACCAAATTTTTAAAGGAATCCATTACTAAAAACTCTGAAGAATCCTTTGTTGAAGATATCCAAAGTAGGCCTTTGGGGGAAAAAGAGGGTAATGATAACTTTGATGCTTTCCTGTTCGAACAAGAGATGTCGGGAGGTTATGGCTTCTCGCTACCCTCTCAGAGTATGGTAATCTGGCAAGATGCCCAAGTCTGTCTGATTCTGGGATGCTCAGAGGATATGATTCAGAAGATCTCTAATACTCTGGGGGGTCTTGACAAGCAATCACCATGCCCATCTAAATCTGCTAAGTGGGGTGATGAGGTGGATTTAGTGGAGACCCTTTTGGGGTCTGAAGAATTGAATGAAGAAGGATGGTCCAAAGTGGAGAAGAAAAAGACTGTTAAAAATGTTAAAAAATTTAAAGATGGAGGGCAGATGAAGCATGGCTCCTCAACCCTCAGAAGTACTAGAAGTACTAAGACTGGAGATGTGGGGGCTCCCCATGTTCCCTAGGAAGACCCTCGAACCAAAAAAGGTGAGCTTTTGAGACCAAAAAGAGCTTAGCGGATGGCAGCCAAAAAACCATCCTAGAGTCTGGCCCATTCCTTAAACAATGAAGTTTATCTCTTGGAATGTGAGAGGATTAAATAATCCTCATAAGCAAGCCATGGTCAAAAACATGATCAGAGACAATAAGCCTGATATTGTTCTTTTACAGGAGACTAAGATGTCTAAGGATAAAGTTGAGAAAATCCAATTTTTTAGTAATGGTCTATCCCATGGAAGTGATGCGGAAGGGGCCTCTGGGGGTATTCTGACTAGCTAGAATTGTAATTTCATTAAAGGGGAATTTTTATCTTTTGGTGTTAATGTGACCAACATTAGATTCTGGCACATTAAAGATGGCACCTCTTGGGTTTTGACTAATATTTATGCTCCAAATACCAGGTGGGGGAGGAAATCTTTCTGGAGAGAAGTTTCTAGTTTTAGGAGAGATTTTGCTAATGAGGGATGGATCATTATGGGGGACTTCAATACTCCTTTGAAGGAGAATGAGAAATTTGGGGGTGGCCAACCCAATCTGGACAGCAGAACTGATCTTATGGAGTTTATTGATAGTCAAGAGTTACATGACTTAGATTTGTAGGGAATTAACTATACTTGGACCAACAGGAGAGAGGGAAATGAGCTTATTCAAGTCAGACTTGACAGAGCTCTTGTTAGTAGCAACTGGTTCAATCATTATTCCTGCTCTTTATCTACTTATATCAGAGCTGGTTATGACCACTACCCGATAACCATTAGAACTGATTTCAATGGCCTAAAAAGGAACTTTCCTTTTTGCTTTGAGAAAATTTGGACTATCCACCCTAACCTAGAAAAATTGATTAAGTGGTGGAGTATCAAGATTGAAGGAACGACAATGTTCAAAGTTGCTAAGAAAATGAAAAATGTGAAGGACAACATAAAGAAATGGAATAAAGAAACTTTTGGAAATATTTTTAACAACAAAAAGAAAATTGTTGAAGAACTAAAGGAGATCCAGGACAGCATTCAGGAATATGGGTATAGTTTTCATACAAAAAATGAGGAAGATACTAAACTTATTGAATATCATGATATCATCTCAAAAGAAGAATGCTTTTGGAGGCAAAGGTCTAGAAAGATTTTCTTAAAGGAAGGGGATAGGAATTCTAAATACTTCTTCATGACCACTATGAAACATAGAATGGGCAACAAAATCTCTAGATTGAAGGTCAATGGTACCATTAGTGAGAAGGAGGAGGATTTTAGAAGTGAGGCCAATAACTTCTTTGGAGAGATCCTAAAGAAAGCTGAAAACCTGGATATGGAGTGCCAAGAAGAGTTTTTGGATGGTATTCCCAGTATTTTGAATGTTGATCACAATAGAGCTATTACTACTATACCTTCTATGGATGAGATTCAAAAGGCTGTGTTTTCCTTTGAAGGAGATAAAGCCCCTGGGCTAGATGGTTATCCTCTTTTCTTCTTTCAAAAGTATTGGAGGATTTTGAAAAATGATGTTACAAATGTTGTTAAGGAATTTTTGGGGGCAAGAAGAATCCTCAAAGAACTGAATGGCACATTTATTGCTCTGATCCCAAAGAAAACTGGGGCTGATAGCTTGGACCAGTTCAGACCTATCAGTTTATGTAATTCGGTGTATAAGATAATTTCTAAAGTCCTAACTTCCAGAATTCTCACTTTTCTTCCTTCTCTTATCTCTGGACAGCATAATGGGTTTGTCCCTAGAAGGTAGATCCTGGATTCTATCATCTCGGTCCATGAAAATATAAACTCTCTAGCCATGTCTAAGAAGGAAGGTTTTTTACTAAAACTTGACCTGTCCAAAGCTTATGACAGGGTTGACTGGGACTTTTTGATGGCTACTCTAGAGGCTTTTGGTTTCAACAAAAGAAGTAGAGATCTTATCCACTATTTGGTCTCCTCTACCACCTTCTCTATTCTTGTGAATGGTTCTCCTACTCCCTTCTTCAAATCTTCTAGAGGTCTTAGGCAAGGGGACCCCCTATCTCCTATTCTTTTTGTTATCTTGGCGGAATGTTTGGGAAGACATATTGGTGGATTGATTAACAAAGGTGAATTCAGGGGTTTGAGACCTTCTTCCAAGGACCTGATTTGTTTGCATCAACAGTTTGTGGATGATTCCATAATAATGGGTGAAGCTTCTATTAAAAATGGAAAAATCATTAAAAAGGCCCTTGACAACTATGTTGGTGCTACGGGCCAGAGCATTAATTGGAATAAGATCTCTTTATTCTTCATTAATGTGCCTGAAAAAAGACAAGAAAGATTAAAAGGAATTTTGGGTTGTGAGGTGGATTGCCTCCCAGGGTCCTATCTTGGCTTACCTCTATGCCTTACTCCTCCAGACTCTTTTTGGTGGGATATGATTGATAAATTTCACAAAAGTCTTGCTGGTTGGAAGGGTGATCTTCTTAGCCAGGCTAGTAAGATTGTTGTTCTCAAAGCTACCCTTCAAAGTATTCCTCTCTATGCCTTGAGCCTTTTCAAAATACCTAAGAAGTTTGCTGAAAGTATAGAGAAAATCCAAAAGAACTTTGTTTGGTCCGGAGTCGAGAAAAAGAAAAGAATGGCTCTTATTGCTTGGGAGAAGGTTTGCAAACTGACAAGGAAAGGGGGTCTTGGTCTTCACATTATTAGAAGTATAAATGAATTTTTTATGGCTAAAATCCTTTGGAGAATGTTCAAGAACTCTAGAGAATGGAGCACTATATGGCACAACAAATATAATAGGGACAGCTATGACTTCAATAATTTCTTAAACTCTAATTCTATCCAAGGTGGATCGTGTATTTGGGGCAATGCTTTAAGAAGAAAAGATTTGATTAAGAAGGGAGTCAAGTGGAAGGTTGGTAATGGTAAGAAAATTCTCTTCTGGGATGACACATGGCTGCTTGATAAACCCCTTAAGGAGGTACCTATTTGGAATGACTTGCTTATCCTTTGCAAACAAAGTTTGGGCATACATTTGGAGGACTATTGGGAAGGGGACAAATGGACTGATCTAGTCATGATTGATCCTTCTCTTAGGAGTTTGAATAACCTTTTGAATGATGTGGTTATTATTGATGATGATGATACCCTAATTTGGAGACATAATGCTAATGGCATGTTCTCGGTCTCCTCTCTATACATGCATAACTTTGAAGATAGTCCTGAACCATGTTGGTCTAAAGCTTGGTTCAAGGGATTAACTCCTAAAATTAATGTTTTCTTTTGGATCTTATTGCAGGATAAAGTTCTTACAATTAACAATCTCAAAAAAAGAGGCCTTGTTCTTACTAATAGATGTTGTCTTTGCAAAAAAGATGAGGTTAATATCAATCATATGACCATTCACTGCTCTTTTGCTAGGCAAATATGGGAAAAATTCTTTGATATGATGAATCTGGAGTGGGTGTTCCCTCAAGACATTCAAGAGTTGTTTACTTGTTGGAAGCCACCAACTAACAATAAGTTCCTTATATCTTTTTGGAATTTCTTCCTTCCCTTCTTGTGCTGGGAGGTTTGGAAAGAAAGGAATGATAGGATTTTTAGGAACAAGGAGTCTAATTGGGATAGTATTTTCCACAAGATCAAGAGAGCTCTGTTGGACAATTTGGGGTTGATTAAGATTTACCAAGACCCGAAGGATGATTGGGAGGCAAAAGTCTATAAGAATTGGAAGTTTGAAGGAAGGAAGGCTCAAGATACCAAAAGAAGTCTGAGAAGAGAGGCTAGGTGGGACTGCCCCCCTAATGGTTGGGTTAAAGTCAATTTTGATGGTGCCTCTAAAGGAAACCCTAGAACTGTTGGCTATGGTATGGTTATCAGAGATGAGTATGGGAATTACAAAGGGGATATGGCCATTCCTATAGGTTTTAATACCAATCAGGTGGTGGAGGCTAATGCGGCTCTTCATGGGGTGTTGTTAGCCAAAAGGAAGGGTTATACCAAAATATGGATTGAAGGGGATTCCCTAAATATTGTTAATTGCTTAAAGAATACTATGACCCCCTCGTGGACCATTTCCAATGTTATTAGCAAGGCTAAAAACATTATTGAGTCCTTTGAAATGTGCATGATCACCCACGTTTTCAGGGAGGCCAACTTGGTAACTGACTGGGCGGCGAATGTGGCTTGTAAAAGCCAGGTGGAAATTAAGTGGAATAATGGTTTTGATCTCCCTTGTGAAGGGTCATCATTAATTAATAAGGAGCGGATGATGATTAAGCAACACATTTTGAATAAAGGGTTTATTAATGAGTATTGAGTGTAGTAATCTATGTGATGATCATGAAGGACAGTGGGTTGATTTCGAGATAATTATTGGGATCCTTTGGCACGATTTGTGGGTTCTACAAAACATCAATAGGTTTTATTACAATCTGAAGGCTAAATTGCAGAGTGTTGGGAATTATTTGGAGAAGGGTTCTCTGTTCTCTTACATTTCTATGGGAGGCAAGAAGAGGAGGTGCAAGCCAGTGAGCTGTAGTGACTGGAAACAGAACAAGGAAATTTGGAAGATTATCAAGGATGGGGGTCTAGCAGCTTATATGGAGAGACTGCATGGAGGGAAAGTTGTTGTGACTAGAAATTTCATCAAAACTTGGAATAAGGGGAGTGTTTTAGTTGGTATGCAAAATATGGAGGTGACTGAGGAAGTGATTATTGAAGCAACTGGCTTGATGACTAAGGGCATCAACTTCTACAGGGATAGGAAGATTTCGGACAAAGCTTTGGAGGCATTTGTGCCCATGGAGTAGGAGAGGAATCGAATGGTTAAGGTGGATAAGTCATAATTTGATCCTAAGTTTATTTCCAGGCCTTGGCACCTTGTTTTATTTGTTATTATAGGCTACATTACCCTGGATGGTCACTATACTAAAATATACAACCATCATCTTATCCTTCTGAACCACTTTTGGAATGGGGTAAAAATAAACTTTCCTTTTTACTTGTTGAGTTCTCTGAATGCCTCTATCCTCCATTGGCAAAGGGACCCAGAGGGTGATCATGCCTACCATGAAGGGCTCATGGTCCTCATCTTTGAGGTGTTGAAATCAAAGAAGGTAGAAAGATCACAGCTTAATAGAAAATCCCTTGAAGACTATGACACAGATGGGAAGGATTCTGAGGAGCCTTTTATGGAGGACACAGAAGAGGAGGAGGGGGACTCTAAGGAGCTTTCGGAGTCTAGCCCAAAGAAAAATAAAAAGAAAAGGAAGGTGGAGGAGTCGACCACAAATATGGATGTTGAGGATGATGCAAGTAGGGAGGAAAGCTCTAAGAAACAGGGGAAAAAAATAATGGATCCCATTAGCAAACGTACCAGAGCCAAAAAGAGAAGAAGAAAATTATGAAAATGGTTGTTTTATCCTTTGATGAGGGCTCTTCTTCTCAGGAAAAGAGTAATTAGGATGACCATGTGGACACCAACCCTACTGTGGAGGAGAGTGTGGAAACTAAAAAAAATGTGTGGGTGGAGGAGAATATCTTGCATGAGGTCGCTCAGGCTGTGAATGACATTGGGAAAGATGGGTATGAGAAGGATAAGGTTAACATGGAGAAGGAGAATGTGGAGAGCTCTAAGGAGAAAATGGAGGAAGGGAATAAGGATTCTAAGAATATTGAGGGAGGGAATATGGATTTTGAAAATCTAGGATGTTTGGCTTTTTTTACTACCCTCAGTATTATGAAGAATTATATCACTACGATGAAGACCAATATTCACCAGTTGCAAAAAGAGATAGAGGTCCTTAAAAGGATGCACCTAGGGGAGAAAATGATGGGCCAGACCATTGATGAGCTCACTGATACTATCGTCAGGGCTGAGGGTCTTAGTATTTTCAATGATAGAATTGCTGCCATGGAGGTCAAACTTGAAAATAGTAATAGTATGACAAGGAGAATTGAAATCATGGAAAAGAGAATTGATAAGCTGGAGAAGACCATGGGGAATATTTCTAAGTAGAGCTATGCTATCCTAAAAGCATCAAATGAGCATGTGAAGATCATAGTGGACAAGATCAACAATGAGAAAGGAAACCATGAGGTTACGGACACTAAAGATACTAAAGATGATCAGGGCCCTAGCAAGTGTACGAGGTCTAGGTTCAAGAAGATGGAGGATGGCAACAAGAATGACATGGATGATGTGAAGTTGTCTGCTACAAACATCCAGATTTTAGCTGATCAGGCAGCAGAATTGATGAAATGTGTTTAGACAGCATCTTGTTGTCTTGCTTTCCTTTTACTGTCCTTTGTCTTTTGGTTGTTCTTTTTTATTAAAGATTAGTTTGTGTGGTTTTTTTTGGTGCTAGTGCACTTGTTCTGCTGGTGCTTCAATGCATATTCTATTCTCCTATTGTACAAGGTTTCAGGTCCTTTCAAAACCTATTTTTACGTAATCAAAACAAATAGAAACAAACTTTACATTGTAAAATGAAATCAGGTCTTTCATCCTTCCCCTATAAAATACTGACCATTTTCTTTACCAACTTTTATAGTTACAATAATATGCACATTCTAACATAAAAAGGAAAGTGGCATTCATTCCCCTTTTTTTATAGACAAATTCTTCATTCAAAACTCTATCTTGATCATTCCTTTCAATACATGTACCTACAACAAAAAGGAGGCTTTCTTGGCCATGGAGGCTCACCTCTCATCCTAGGCCTCTATGAGGCCACCCCCGAGCTAGGAGAACCATGGCTAACCTAGATATGCTAAAAACAAATGAGACACAAACACAAACATAATACACACATAGATACACCCAACCATGGCTAACACAAGGAGCTTTAAATGGAGTTTCCTAAGGGTGAAGGTGGACCAAATACACAATGGGAGAAAAGGCTAGGGATAACATACAAGCCTTCAACAAGGTAACAAATCTTCCACACAAAAGCAACAAAAATTCTCATTTCTTCCATACAAAAGCATCATATCTCTTCTTCACAACCCAAAACAAATCAACCAAATATGGCCAAAAACCCTTATGAACCCCAATAAAACCCTTATGACCCCTAAGCATATAAATGTTACTAGCCTACCATGGGCCCCATAACCTATGGTGCATCCCTCTCTCCCAAGGAGAGTGACTCTACACCAAGAGGGTTGTCACAATCCCTTCACCCACAAGGCTACTCTTCCCTCCCAACGGTGATTATGGCCTTGAACAAAATCCCTTAACCAACACACAATGACAATAAAAATGTAGCATATTTTTACTTCACATAACAACACTTCATTTTATAAATATCAATCACACTAATAAGAACATACACTATGCAACTCAACCAAGAACAATCTTTCTTCATTCTTTCATGGAAGCCATAAGTAAGACACCATAAAAGATAAGTGTAAAGCTTGAGAGCCACCAACCTTGCAAATAGAAGTTATGGATATGAATGTTGAGTTTGAGTCTTTCCCCTTTTTTCTTTCCTTCTTTTTTTTTCCTAAATCTCTTAGTGGTCTCTAAAGTTAGAGAGTGGGTGATTGAGAGGAAATCTCTCCAATTTCCCCTCTAAATTCAAAATCCTCCCATTCTCCCAATCCTTGGAAGAAGTGTGAACTCGTATTGGTCACTCTTCCAAAACCCTCACACATTTATAAAATAAAGGTTCTTTAAAAGATAGTGGCATGAAAAGTATACAAGTTTTGTCCTCCCAAGGAATGTGATCTTCCCAAGGCCATGCTTCCCATTATGATTTTCGGCCATCTTGGATAGGTAACTTTTTGGAGGCTTCCCAAGGCCTAAATAAGGTATCCTATGGTCAAAAAATCCCCTAACCCATAGGTATATGAAGTGGGCTAGTCAAAAATAGGTTAAACTCAAACCTAGGTGGCCATATAACCCCTCAAAAACCCCAGTTAAGATCACCTACGAATTTCAATGGATATGACTCCACTTTAGGCTCACAAACCAAGTGGGCCTTATGGAGAACAGAGCTAGTTACCTAGTGGGAAAGGTGGGTCCTCAAGCTTTCCAAGTGGATATGTCATGACACATCATTTTCACAAAAAGTGTGCCAATTGGCACTACATAACACATCACAACACACTTGGCAAGTCCACTTGTTCATTTCACAATTTAATGAATGCAAATGTAGATAAAATACACACCATACACTATACGAAGGAAAATACATTACAACGAGGTTCTGTCTCTTCAATAGACACAACCTTGGCTTTCAGAATTCACATAGGAGTTAGTCATAGTTCTCCGATAAAATTCCATGGCCATGATCCTACACACTCAATTTAAACATCAATAACCTCAAGAAGTATAGTCATCAAAATTTAAATTGCAAAATCAAGATTACCATTAAAATTATCTAACACATGAATTACATCATTTTAGTTTCCATAATCCTTCATCATAATTTTAATCATTACTTTCAAATGAACATATGTGAACTAAATCAGAAGAACATAATCTCATTAACTCACATGTCACACTAATCATTACAGATCTATATAAATCATGATGCAGTTTTATCTAATGTACATAAGCATTAATTTTTTCAATTCTAAAATCATTTATATGGCATAAAATAAAGTAACCAAATCTTCAAGTAATTCTCATAATAATGTCTTGAAATTCATCAATATATTTCATCACCTAACCTTTAACCTTCACAAAATTTCACATCTCGACAATAATTCAAATCATGATTTATCATTTTCCTAAACAACTCATATCAGTATGTATGTATGTGTGTGTGTGTGTGTGTGTCTATATATATATATATATATATATATATATATATATATATATATATATATATATATATATATATATATATATATATATATATATATATATATATATATATATATATATATATATATATATATATATATATATATATATATATATATGTGTGTGTATGTATGTATGTATGTATGTATGTATGTATGTATGTATGTATATCCAAATTGTGACAACTTATTATTCATCTAAATCAATCATCACAATGATAGTCATAATGTATCATAAGGTCAACATTGTGAGTATAGAAAGCATCATAGAATGTAATGTATTCTCATCTACTATAATCAAATCCCCGTCAAAAGGGTAAAATCTTATTAATTGATCAAAACATTAAGCCAATTACTAGGTCTACCATAACAATAATGGAAAAGATAAGATTGGTCTAGGGTGAGGCCTCACATCCTCCCCCCTAGGCATGAACTTCCTCCTAGACGGTACCCAACTTAGGGTTAAAGTTCCAGGGTGGACATCTAGTTTAGTTCATTGGATAAATTTTGAATCACTAATCTCATGCAATGAGGAAACCTAACATTAATACATGTTATGGATATGTTTTACCTTGTTTTAATCAATTCTAACATTTAAAAGTATAAACATTGTACAATTGAACTGTCTATCCAAATAGCACAATATAATATTATTTTACATAGTTACCATATCTTCTTCTAGCAACAAGATCACGTAAGCTAATTCCATCCAACACACCAATGTTGGATCTGAGATCACAAGGAAATGCACTAAAATATGGGACAACTTCCCTACAACATAACTCAAATGTATGCTAACATCACTCTTGATGTTGGTCCCTATGAATCTCAATATCTGGAGTATAGGTCCAATATTATGCTAAAAGTATCATTTGTCACTCTACAAATCCTTAGTTTATACCAACTTTATATTATATTTGTTGATAATATCATAATATCTATGAAATAAGATCATGAAGTAATCTAACAAGGCCTATACATATCATAATCATTAAAATACTCTTACCAAGGCTAAAAGCATGGTCATAGATAATGTTGATGACAAGGATGAACATAGTGTGATGGGAAGATTCTTTACAGTTTCTCCCCATTTATAATAGTAAAATATAATGGATTTCTCCAATAAATATTCTCCCTCATACAACCTACCATGAAAGGACTTGCCAACAATTTTCAACCATAAGAGCCTCATCAAATAACCATGAAATCCATAATCTAAAAATTGAAAAGGATGATTCAATAAAGCGAGATTCAAAAAGTGGCCACATTGGTAAAACTTCAATACAAAATAAGCGAAGACAAGTCCTCAAGGCAAATAAGGACATTAAAATAAGGTTTGGCTAAGCAGCTCAACACATAATTTAATTACTTTTACATTGTTGGTGATCACAAAATAAACTAGTGAAATAAAGTAAAATAAAAGAAAAATAAATTTAGCAATCCATATTCTACCACAATCATTACATGAACTATGTGGCCTTTTGAGGTCACTCAGAGGGAGACGGAGAAATCTCAACATACATTTATTATGGCAATATTTAAAATAGACCGATTATGTCCTGACGAGGATAAAGGATTAAGGGTTTTCCAAGAAAACATTTATTTGGGGAGAGAGGTAGACACAGAAAAACTCAAGAGGCAACTGCTTATTTACTAATAATAGTTTTACTTACTTTATAAAGTTCTTTCACTACCTCCAAGCATATTTTCAGGGGTGCTCACTATGTGTGTATGCTATACACCTTCATGAAATTAGGACTATTAACTAACAATTCAAAGCAAATACAATACAAATTTAACTAAGAAATGAAACTAAAATCCATAACATCTCATGGTTCTCTAATTAGATGTGTTAAGTAGAGCTCTCAGCTTAATCTCCACTAGTGACACTTCTAAAATGAGAAAGTATGATGCTACAATGCTTAATCTAGCTCACAATGATCCATTATGCAAATGATAAATTGAAATGTTAATGCTAAATGCTCTCAATTGCTATCAAATGCTCATAAAATGCCTATAATAACAATGCTTTGCTCTCTAATTCTCTTCTATATTATTGCTCTTAAAATGACTCTCATTTATAGTAAATTCCCAAGGGTAGGGGGTAGAGTGAAGTAATCATGATTTAGCCTTGGTTGAGTCAAAAACTTTACAATGTTTTTAAATGGGGGGACAATTTAAATGTTTGTCTCAAAGCATTGGACAAAAAGACAAAATTGAGTGGTTTAGATTCAAAGTTGAATTTGTGTGATTGAGATTCAATTCCTTTGAGTGATCCATGTGCTTTGTGTTCTCAATTCTCATTGGTTGCTCAATTTTTGTTGAAAGATATTAAGATTTATTAAATTCCATCAATTAATTAAATTAGCCATGTAGGGAATAGGTTCATTTTTATTTTTGATTTAACAACTATACAATTAATTGATTAAAATCAATTATATAGTGTTTTTCGTCCCTTTAAGCTTTGATTTAATTATTTAATGTCATTATTTAATTTTTTCTTTGATTTGATTGATTTTGTCCAACTTTGATTTAATAAATGTCCATTTTGATTTGATCCTTTTTTATGAGAATTTGTGCATTTTGATGATTTTGAGCCATTTTATTGATTTAAAAGCACTTGTCCATTTTTTAATGTCTACAAATGCCCCTCTTTGAATTTATGTGCGAAGAACATTGATTCAAAGAAAATTTTAGTCCTGATCGCTTTTAGGTCTTGATTTACTGATACACTGATATGCCACCGATATGATTGCTAGGTCCTAATATGAAATTGATTGCTACTTGATATGATATGCCTCTGATCTGATTTGATAGATATGTGCCCTACTGATAATAGTTCAAAAATTTTGATGCCCGAGATTCACTGATATTTGATGTCAATTGGATACTCCGATGCCCCCTCAGAAATGAAACGTATTGATCGCTTGATTTGAAATATTTGGTGAAATTGATTAATTGATTGATTGATTGAGTCAATATGTTTTCATTTCTGAAATATATTAATGATATACTAATTCTAATAATGCCCTGATTCGATTGATAGGTTTACATTAGGTCAATAGGTCAAAATTTACCTCTAAATTAGGTCAAAATTAGCTTAAATAGGTTGAAAAACCTAGATTTACTATTCCTTTTCACTTTTGACTATTGAGATTTGTTCTGATCCTTCTTTGATTTTCATGATGGTTGTCCCTATCAGAGAGCATCGGTTTGAGAGAGGTCATTGCTATCTGAGGTCATTGGACTATGGACCTCCAGTGAGTCATTGCTAACCTTGTGCATTTATTGCTCTTTTTTTGCATTTATTGCAATTTTTTCATGATGTTATAGTTTTAATTTTGCAAAATGTTACTTAGGAAAAGTTAAATGCCACGTAACCCTGTTAAACACCGCATCCACACTTTTTACTCACACCTCCGCGTAGTAAAGTGCTACTTAGTAACCTTTAGGTCTCACCTGATATTGATATGTTTCCGCATAACAGTAGGGTTTTCATGCCATTTTAGATATGTTTTCACATGTGTAAAACCCTAGCTTTTTGATGCCACCTAGGCCCTGTTAAGTACCGCCTAGCATTGTAAAATGACGCGTGAAATGTTAAGTCATGCGTGGTAATGATAAAGTGTCACTTAATATTGTTTCTACACCACGTAAGGTAAAATGCCGCGTGGTAATGGGAAAATGATGCCTACAAGATTTTGAAAAAGAAATTAAACTCAAACTTGATTTTCTGATAAAAATTTGATAACTTTGATTGATTGATTGATTTCCCAGATGGCTAGGTCTGTTGTAGTTTAACAAAACAATTGATTAGGATATTAGGATAATGGTACCAATGAATGTGATTTGTCAATCTGATAGGATAGAAAAACTTATAGGTATGATACTGATAGGTAGGATTGATAATTCGTTCTCAGGACATAGAGACATGAACAAATGGTACTGGGTTTGATTGCTTGATACTTTGATTCTGATAGAACTGATTGACTTAAAATGATTCACTGATATAGAAAACTGATATGATTCTCTTGATTTTTCCAAACAGGCACATTTCTATAAGTTGTATATACGGACCGTAGCTTCATGGGTCATTGAGTTAGGTCAAGCTTTGACTCTTGCGGAGTATAGAGTTATTGAGTTGTGCGGTCTTAGCTTTCTTCTTGACATCTCGCGATTCTAGCTGAACCATGGCCTTCTTACTGCAATGGAAGAGAGATGGCACTTTGACCACAATACCTTCCATCTACCTTTTGGAGAGATGACAATCACTCTGAAGGACGTGTATAGATTGTTATGCATTCCTTGTCAAGGAGAGATGGTATATTATGATTATGTCTATGATAGTACAGTCTGTAGATGAGTGTTTGGAGACAACACTATTGATGATGACATGATTACATGGGCACGGTTCACTTCATTTTCCACATTGCCAGTAGTATTGGGTGCTTTGATCAGTGGATTACTGCTTCCTGACCAGCGAGGTCATGGCTTCTCAGTTGGATGGGGCAGGCTACTCAAGGACTTTCTTGCATAGCCTCGATGGTTTGATTGGGGCTCATGCATTCTCACTCAGCTTTATCATGATTTGCACAAGGTTGTATACAGAGAGAGTGCTTCTTTGTCGGCAGGTGATGTGATCCTTCAGTTATGGGTGTAGGAGCATCTTCCCATCACTAGGCCAGTATCAGACATGATTCGGTGGTGAGGTTTCCCTTATGCTTTTTTGTATGGTGACATGGTTATCCAGCATCATCTGGGCAAACTTGAGTATTGGCACCGTCAGATTGATGATCTTGATCAGGTTCAATGGTGTCCATATATAGGTTGCGAGAGATGGAGGGAGGATGATGATGAGCTCCTATATATGTTTTCTCCTCGGTGGATGATTGGTAGAGCTACTATTGTTATTGAGTAGTTTTGCTTTGGTCGAGTCTCCAAGCAGTATGGCAGAGTGCAGGATATGCCATAGAGTATAGCACTATATGCTAGAGTCCAGGCAGAGCGATCCATGTGGGGTGCTTAGATAGATTTTTAGTTTTCTTGTGACCAGATTGCTCGTTTGGCATACTACAGATGGGATTTTCTTGGGGGTGTTGATGATGATAGTATGTCACATGAGTATCGAGACTTGTGGACTCGAAATAGATTCCTTCGATTTACAGATCCAGCAGAGCCTATCCCTAGATGTGATGAGAGATTAGAGGATGATAGAGGTGATGATGATGGAGATGGTGGTGGTGGCAGGAGGAGATGTCGGAGATGATGAGGTCAGTGAGGATAGAGAGCTCCTTAGGTCATGGATCGAGGATGAGATGGGCCATGAGTGAGAGGTGGACATGGTAGGGATAGAGCTAGGGGACAGGTTCGACAGGATCATGGGGCTGAGATTATACGTCCTAGAGCAGCAATAAGTGATAGACGATAGAGATAGTAGAGGGCTTAGAGATAGGCTCATGTAGATGTTTCTTGACAAATTCCTAGTGGTTTGGATCCTTTGGTTCAGTTATAGCAGGTTGCCTTAGTACAACAGGATCAGATTCTGGCATAGTAGGTGCCTCCACAGATTCCTAGATCACAGGATATGGGTCAATCATCTCAGGAAACTCCTAGTATTGACACTCTTTCATGAGATGTTCAGTCATTATGGACAGATGTATCTACTATTGTTGGTAGATTAGACTAGGTGTCTATGTTGATACAATAGTTTATGACCTATGTGACTAAGAGGTCTAGTATGGCTAGCACTTCTCAGGCTCCTCCTTCACATGATAGATAGGATGATAGGGGTCCAGATGGATCAGGTGCTGCTATGGGATCATATGATTTGATGACAGAGATGTTCCTTGTTATTGTCTATTGTATCATGTTATTGATTTTTGAATGTATGCAATTATATCCTTAACTAGATGTATGCAAATGAGTAATGAATCTTTTTCTTTTGCTTTTTCTGATATATGGATAATGAATAATGCTATGAATGGATGCAAAAGATAATCTCACATTATTGATTTGGAATCAAGGATAAGAACATTTAATTGAACCCCCTTTTTCTTTAATGTTTTGACCAACCAAGATTATAAATATACCCCCTTGTCCTTGAAAAATAACTACAAACAAATGCACTTAATCTAACATGATAATGCAATGCAATGTAGCTATGTGTCACTAGTTTTTAGCAAAGAAATGTCATAGAGATAAATTTTCATCATTGAGCATTTGTAGGACTGGAAAGCTAGTACAACCATCACTGACCACATCATGATGATATGAATACCACTTTTTATCACTTTTGGTAACCTCTTTGAAACTAGTACAACCCTCACTAGTTGGATGACCAAACTATGGGAGTATGAATACCGGTTTCAATGTATTCAATGTTGCAAGTGGATTTTGGTATTAAGATGTGGAAGATCTAAATAGCCAAGGTATTTGTTTGTGTAAACAAGCAAAGGTCAATTCTTTCCCTTATGTGATAGTCCTCAATGGTTCTTTGATGACCATGTCATTAGATGAATTCTCATGAGTTGATGTATCTCCCTAAAAATAGTCACTCAAAGGCAAGAAAATATCATGTCTCCATCATGGCCAATCTAGTCAAAACATCATCGATTAGCTAAAAAGATGTGATAAAAATCATTTCAATAAAGCTCATGAAAAGAAAGCTTCAAGTGTTTTGCAATGTATTAAGATTTTCAAAAAGAATTTCCAAACATTTTGATCTTTTAAAGTTTTGTCAATTTTTAATCCCGAATAATAAAGTCAATGAAGGCTCAAGGATCAAGTTGTGGGATCAAAATACTTGGGTGTGAACAATGATATCCATCAAAGGTTCAAGAAAATCTCTCTCTTCTGAAGCTCTAATAAGTCCTTCCCTGATATGACTAAATGTAGCGCTAATTGAATCTGTTTGTACCAAAAATCCAACCCTTTCCTTGCCCCAAAGTGATAAATGTGATCATGCGAAAAACTTAGGGCAAAATAGGCAATGCAACAACGTGACTGAAAGGTTTTATTATGACTATGCACAAATGACAGATGCAATGAAGATTTTACAAGTGAGATGTTGGGAATGCAATATGTACACATGCTACTAGGAATTACTTAAGGGAAAAAAAGGTGCTTGATTGCCAAGTTTTCACCTTTTGGGTCTTTTTCTCTTTTTTTGCTACCAAGGCGCCTATTGCTAGGTTTTCACCAAGGCACTTTTTCTTTTTCAATTTTTTTTTTTTTTCTTTTTTTCAATTTTTTTATTTTTTTAAGATCTCTTTTGACTATGTACAATAAATATGATGCTCCTCATCTGATACTCTTTATACTCTTTCATCTACCTCATGTATAGAACCTCTTTAGACATGGATATTATTGATAGGTTCTTGTAGCTCTTCTCCATCACAGTCTGCTAATTTATAGGTTCCTGTTCCAAATGAAGAAACAATGATGAATGAACCAAGCCAATTCGCTTCCCATTTACCTTTCTTCTCCCTTTCGGCTTGATTTTTGGGATTTTCTCTTAGTACTAAGTCACCTACTTGAAAGACTCTTGGTTTGATCTGCTTATTGTAGTTTATTGAGATCCTATTCTAATAGACTTTCAAGTGTTCATAGGCTTGCATTTGGTGTTCTTCTAGCAACTCTAATTGTTGAAGCCGGGCAACTCTATATTCTTCATCTATTATCAACCCTTGCAATGATACTCGTAAAGATGGGATTTCAACCTCTAATGGTAGAACAGCTTCGGCTCCATAAACCAATGAAAATGGTGTGGCTCCTGTAGGTGTTTGAATGCTAGTTCTATAGGCCCATAATGTCGAATTGATTTGCACATGCCAATCTCTTCCTGACTTATTCACTGATCTCTTCAAAATTTTGAGGATGTTCTTATTTGTAGCTTCGGCTTGTCCATTTCCTTAAGGATAATCAATGGATGAAGAGTGATGTGTAAAATGGAATGTGCCACAAAGTTCATCCACATCTTTGTTTTTAAATTGTTTTCCATTGTATGTGATTATGGCATGAGGAATACCATATTTGCAAATGAAGTGATTGAGTATGAACATGGAGATCTATTTACCTATGGCTATGATCAAGGGAATGGCTTCTACCCACTTTGTGAAATACTCTATTGCGGTGATGATGTACTTGTGCCCATTGGAAGATGGTGGATAGATTACGCCAATCAAGTCAAATCCCCATTGATAGAATGGACATGGTGTAACAAATGGATGTAATTCTTGTGTTGAAACATGTATCATGTCACCTTGGTATTGACATTTGTTGCATATTTTGACAAAGTGACAAGCATCTTTCTCTAAGGTTTTCCAGAAGTACCCCATACGAAGGATCTTCTTGGCTAGGTTTAATCCACTTGAGTGCAACCCACAAATGACCTCGTGAACCTCACTTAAAGCTAACTTAGACTCCTCTTCCTCTAGACATCTAAGTGACGTCCTGTCAAGACCCTTACGATACAATGTTTCAGAAAGGATTATGTAACGGGCTGATTGTCGGATGAAATTTTGTTTTTGGGCTTGTGATTGGTCTATAGGTAACACTTGGTCTTTGAGATAGGTATAGATAGGGTCGTACCAAGGTGAGTCATGTGCATTTAGTAGGGCAACAATTTGGGTTTCGAGAAGGTCAAATGCTAGTTTTTCCAACTCTTCCACCAAGAATTTGTACTTCTCATTCTGATCTAGTTTTTGTAATAAAGAAGCTAAGGTCACCATGGCATCTGCTGCTCTGTTCTTCTCTCTTGGAATTTGCTCAAAGATTATCAAAGAAAAGTACTTTTTCCAAGCATCTATCATAGTCTTGTATGGCATTAGTTTTTCATCTTTGGTATTGTATTCATCATTGATCTGATTGATTATTAACTAAGAGTCTCCATATACTTGTAGTTCGGTAATATTCCATTCTAAAGCCATCTTAATCCCAATGACTAGAGCCTCATATTCTGCTATGTTGTTTGTACATAGGAATAAAAGCTTGTATGACTTGGGGATAGTGTACCCTTGAGGATTAATCAATAATATGCTGGCCCCAGAACCTCCTTGTGTATATGAGTTGTTAAAATACAACTTCCATGTCTTGGCCTCTATGTTGACAATTGCTGAATCTGAAAACTCCACTTGAATGGTTTGCATAGAAATCAATGGGTTTTCAGCTAAGTGATCTGCTATCACTTGTCCTTTTATGGCTTTCCTATCCACATACTCAATGTCAAATTCACTTAATGTCATAACCCATTTTTCTATCCTACATGTTAAGGCAGTTTTGCTTAGCAAGTATTTTAGAGGATCAATTTTTGCAATAAGTTTCACCTTGTGCATCAACATGTAATGCCTCAATTTTTGTGATGCAAAGACAACTGCTAAACAAGCTCTCTCCATGAATGTGTAGTTAAGTTTGTACTTAATCAATGTTCTACTCAAATAGTAGATTGCTCTTTCTTTCCCTTTCTCATCTTCTTGTGCTAAAAGAACTCCTAGAGATCTCTTAGTAGCGGATATGTACAGCAACAATGGTTTTCCCTTGATTGGTGGTATTAGGATTGGTGGATTTATTAGATAAGTCTTCAATAAAGTGAAGGCTTTCTCGCATTCTTTATCCCACATGAAAATAGTGTCTTTGTGTAGCAACCTTGTGAATGAATGAAATTTTTCCGCCAGTTGAGAGATAAATCTCCTTATTGATTGAATCTTGCCTTGAAGGGACCTCATTTGGCTTATGTTCTTTGGAATCTCCATATCCATTATTGCTTGGACTTTTTCCAGATCCACTTCAATCCCTTTTGCTGAAACTATATAGCCTAACAATTTGCTGGATTGGACATCGAAAGCACATTTTTTCGGATTAAGTCTCACTTTGAATTGTTCCAATCTTGTGAATATATTTTTCCAGAATTTGTAGGTTATCTTCTCTTTTGTGTGACTTTGCCAATATGTCATCCACATAATCTTCTAGAAAGGTGTGTAGCATATCATGAAAGATAGTTGTCATTGCCCTTTGGTATGTGGCTCCAACATTTTTAAGGCCGAAGGGCATTACATTCCAACAAAAGGTACCCCAAGGGCATGTAAAGGTTGTCTTCTCTTGGTCTTTGGGTGCAATTTTTATCTGATTTTAGCCACTAAAACCATCCTTTAATGAGTACATGGAGTGACCCAATGTCAAGTCCACTATTGCATCTATGCTTGGAAGTGGGAAGTCATCCTTAGGACATGCAAGATTCAAGTCTCTAAAATCTGTGCATACTCAAATAGCTTTGTCATGCTTGGTGATCGGTACAATATTGGATATCCATTTAGCATATGCAATTGCTCTTATAAACCCCACCTTCAACAATTTTTCCAATTCGGCTTTTACTAGGAGAGCTACATGTGGGTGCATCTTTCTCAACTTCTGCTTGATAGGCTTAACCCCTGGTTTAATAGTCAAATGGTGCATAATGAAGTCAGGATCCAATCCTAGCATGTCAGCATAGGACCATGCAAAGTTTACTTGTTTTTCTTGGAAAAACTTGATAAAATCCTTTCTTTCTAAAGGTGTAAGTGACACTGTTAGGTGTGTGAATTTTGGATCCAATTCAATTCCAATGTTGACCTTTTATGTCATCTCTATGAGAATCAGTGACCTTTCTTCCTCATGTTTGAGTAGGGTATCCAATCTCTCTTCCTTTGGTGCCACGGTTAGGTTTTCACCATAGGAAACATCCTTTATCTTTACTTTTTTGGTTCTAGTGCTGCCACATAGTGGTTTTCATCACTAGAACTTTTCAATTTTTTTATTTTTTATTCTCTTTGGATTAAGAGATTGGACCCCCGCCTCTCTCATCATGTTCGGTTCAAATTCATTGGTGAAAGAGGGCTCAACCACATTTAAGTATTGGGTCATTTCTTGGTCATTTGGGAAATAGAGTAAGTCACTTGGCTTGTTTAGGTCCCAATCAATAAGGTCATGATGCATCAAGGATAGGGATTCATTTTTCAAAGTGTCATCGGATGGAGTTATGGACATGACCTCATTAGAGGGTTCATACATTGTATCATTTAGGTCTATGACGTGAGCTTCCTCAAGATGGTCCATGGAAGAAGGATCAAAGTCCTCTTCACTTGAGTCATCAAGGACTTCTATAGGAAATAAAACACGTGGATTAATCCTAACATTTGAATCATCCTCCTCCGAGGGTTCCCAAAATTCCTCTATCCATGGTCGATTAATGGGTGCTTGTCTTATATTAAGCTCTTATATGATGGGATCTTCATTTCTTGGAGTTTGTCATCTTGGAACATTAGCATGAGTATGTATCATGACAACCTCTTTATCATGGCATGAGTCATCGGATAAAGTGTCCCACTCATAGTCTCGGGAATCATCACTATCCACATCGGATTCCACCGTGTTCACTTGAGGATATGAATCATGCATTGGGTTGGAGCTTTCTCCTTTGTGTTGGTAGCCTACCCCTGATATTTCTTCTTTTGACCTCCAAGAGGGTTCAATAGGGTCTAGCAAGCCTCTATTTCTTTTGCCTAAGGGTCCTCTTCCCTTGTACCCCATTTTTTGCATTATCTCAAATCCTTTCCTATATTGCTCGGTTTGAATGTTAATATGTTGAATTCTCTCTACGGGAGTATTTGAGGTATCATCTTCATCATGATAAAGCCATTGGAGAACTTCATCTTCTTCTTTATCAAATGTTACTTTGTCACTTTCCCTTACAAAATAAGAGTTATATTTATGAGGAAGATGTTCTTTGGATGGTTTCCCATGTGTTCTTGGAGATGTGGGTAAATCAAATAAGGAAACATAATATTCCCCTACTCCCTTGGACTGGATTTTACATTGTTTTTCAAATGTATGCATCATTTCACTCATTTTTTTGTAGTGGTCCTCTTTAGCTTTATCTTTCTCTTCTTTGGTAGGTTTGAAAAGTTCTACTTCTGGTTTAGATGCTTTGTCTGAATTTTCATTTGAAGTTGGGCCCTCATAACTCACTTTCTCCTTTCCTTTAGTTGATGTAGTTGAGTTAGTTTGAGGAGGACTTGAAATAGAAGTAGCACTTAACATTAACTTAAGATCATCCTCTTTGATGTCTTCAATGGTGGCCCTTTGGATAATTCCTTCTTTGTTATGGGGAATAAATAGTTCATGAAGAGGCTTTAGTGCATTGCAATATTGAAAAGGATTTGAATCCCCTCCAACCGTGATTTCCTCATCCATGTATGAAAATTTTATGCATTGATGATGCGTGGATGGAACCACTTGCATCTCATGGATCCACGGCCTCCCCAATAAGATATTATAAGTTAGTTTCATATCTAAGGCTTTGCATTTTGTGTCCTTTTTGACAGGTCCAACTTGAATGGGTAATACAATCATGCCTTTTGAGGCTCTTTCAGCTTCATCATAAGCCTTTATGGTAATTCTTTTTGTAGGATCAATGCATGACTCGGGTAATCCTAGAGATTTGACAAGACTCAAAGTGCAGATGTTAAGACCAGCTCCCCTGTCTATGAGAGCTCTCTTGACCCTATGTCTTTCAATCAAGACTTCTATATGCAATGGCAGAATTTGGGGATGAGTAATGGACATGTCATCATGGTCCAAAAATGAAAGGAAATGAGGTGCAATGAGATGTCCTACCATATTCTGAAACTTCTCCTCATCCAAGTTGGTAGGAATGTTAGTTTCCACTAAAGCTCTCTCTAGAATTTCCTTGTGATTTGGTGATAACTTTAATAACTCCAAGATAGAAATTTGTGCTAGAGTCTTTTGTAGTTGATCCACAAAAATATATGGTTTCATTGTTGTAGCCAATTGTTGGAGGGCCAATAGGTCTAGGATCAACCCCTTGCAAGGTAATCCTTGAAGCCTACCCCCTAGTGATAACATTAGATGTTTCTTTTTTGGGGCTATTCTTTTATCACTATAGTATTTACAACATGTTCACTTTTGGACAATGTATTGACAATGTTATCATAGGGAGGTGCAAAATTGATATTGTTACTACTTTGTTTATTCCCATTGGATGACTCACCTTTTTCATGGTTATAAAAAGGTTGTTTAAACATTGTGTGATCTTCATTACCTTGAGTTCCTTCAATGGTGATTGTACCACTATCAATCAAGTCTTGCACCGCGTTCTTCAATTGTAAGCACTCATTGGTCTTATGCCCTCTAATTCTATGATATTCACAATGACTATTCTCGCTCCACCAGTTGGGTTTATTTTGTGGCTCATAGGGTTGAATGCTAGGTAAATTAATTATATTGTTATCCATGAGAGTCTTCAATGCTTTCTCAAGAGGGTCACCCAAAGGTGTGAAGTTCCTTTTGGGAGTTGGTACCAAGAATTTTTAAGACTTGTTACCTCCTTGGTTGTTCCCAAAATTGCCACTATTGGTATTATTGTTGCAAGGCACTTTGGGAGCATGATTTGCATTGTTCACCTAATTAGGTGTTTTGTGAGAGCAAAGGGAGTCACTTTCAAGTTACTAGAATCAACAACATTGTCATTGACTACTCCTTTATTGCTATTCTTCAACCCAAACTGATTATAATTGTTAGAGAATTTCTTATTCTGGTTGTTATGGTTGTTGTTGGAGGTATTGTTATTGTAATTCTTATTGTCTTTGTAGAGTTTCAACTCTCCACTCTTAACTAATACCTCTTCAGTGGTTACTTAATTTTTGATAAGATCTTGGAAGGTCTTCAGACATTGCATTCTCAACTGGTAATTCATCTCATTGCTCAAGCTATTGATGAAGATATTCATCTTCTCTTTTTTAGGTACACTCCTAGGATATATAGCAAATACCATCCTCCATCTTTGTAGGAAAATGAGGAATCCTTCTCCCTCCTTTTGCTTGGTATTACATAAAGTTATCATTGTGACTTTGTGCTTGATATTGTATGAATAGTGTGCCACAAATTTTGAAGCTAGCTCTTCAAAGGTTTTAATGCCGGATGGTAATTTTGAAAACCACTCCATGGCCATACCTCCTAAGATTCTTGGAAATAATCTCATTAAATAAGTGGTATCGTGCATGAACTCTAAGGTCAATGCACAAAATTACCATAGATGATCTTGAGGATCTGATGTTCCTTCGTACTTATCCAACTTAGGAAATACTATGTTGATAGGGAATGGTACCATGACTAGACTTTTGTCAAATGGAAATGGACATAATGCTTCTATAGAAAAGGGCTTTGGAGCCCCGCTTTGCTTTATCATATCCAATTGCATTTGAAATAACTTAAATTGTTTATTCATTATATCGAGCTGGCTCTCTTCAACTTTGGGTGGTCTAAGTTGATTAACATCATAGTCTTGAGGGAGTTTTAGACCTCTTCAGGCTAGGTCTAGAAAGTACTTTTCTTTGTCTCTTTCCATTTCTTTCTCTATAAGTTTCAAGAAATAAGGACTTTGTATAGCCTCACTAACCCTCTCATCAGTGGCATCTTTGGCAGTTGGTTCACCATTAGCCTTAGGGTTAGTGTTATCAATTCCTTGAGTGTTAGAGTATATTCCTCCATTATTGGCATTACCATGATTATTTGGGTCAGTACTTCCATTGTTGTTATTACCCAAGCTACCGAAGTATATCATGTTGGTTTCCATTTCTTGAACAGGTTGTTCTTGTGGTATTTTTGGGGCGGTAGACGTATCACTTGGGAAAGAAAGCTCTTGCCTCAGATAAGTTCCATCTGCTTGTAAGGTTTTCTTTACATAGTATGATTGAGTAAAAGTAGGCATAAACATAAACTACCTGAAAATAGACTTTATCTTGCTGGCTTGTGGTCAAATCCTTGTGAAATTTTCAAAATTGCTCGAAACCAGGATTTTTGACCAGGCAAGGTACTAGAACAAATAAAATAGCCAAAAGGGTATTTGAATCTGGAACCAAAAAAATTTGAAACCCTCGAGAAATGCTCACTGTTTGCCCTTTTTTTGTTTCTGGGTGTCACTTGCCTATGTGTAGGCATGACTTAAAGGTTGATACGCGTTGACATGAATTGATTTAGGTGGCACTCTGTAGATGTGCAGGTGGCACTTTACTGTTGATAGGCATTTTTCCAATTTTTACAAGCATCACTTAATATATCTTAGGCATGACTTTACGGTTGATAGGCATTTTTTGAACATTCATAGGCATGACTTTACTGTTGACACGTGGTATTTCTCTATGCACAGGTGGCACTTTGCTAACCAGATTGTAAATTTTAGATTTAAAAAATTGTAAGATTGGGTTTATGGAATTTTCTTGTTTGAAAATGGAACACAATCACAACACACACATCAATTTTTAATCATGTCCCTAAAACCACACTAAAGTGTATGTTCTTGGTCATTTTTCACAAGTATTGAACAAGAAAGTATTCCATGCAGTCTACCTATAGTCAAATTTGGCTTTTAACATTGTTTGGCTCTATAAGGTAGCTTACTAATTTATCAAGGATTTAATGAATAATCCATTCTAAACTATGCCAAGTTCTTTTTCCCACATGCACAAAAGCACAATTTGGCGCAATCCCTAAAAGGACTACTAGAGGAAGTGAAGCAACTTGCACACAATCTAGCCACTTCCCTTTTAAGGAAAAGTGTGTTTGATTATGGTGGGTCGGAAAGTACCACGGAAAAAGTGGTTGTCTCCCACTTGGGTCATTCCCTCTCACTGGCCTCGTTAAGGCAATTTCTCGAGAGGCAGGCCCTCTAATGTTCTAGCATGTTCATGTAAAGCAAGGAAATGGAGTTAAGAACAAGTTTTTGGGAATTTGGTTCACCTAAAAGGTGAAGAGTATATCCCTAACTTTTTTTTAATTTCCCAAACATAATAAACAATGTTTAATTATTTCACCCACTAACTATAGAGAATTGAGTATTTCTACTCTCTTCTACAAACAAGGGGCTTTGATCCTATGTGCTTGATTCCTCAACCTTTCTTCTTAATCAAAAAGTTCAACACCTTTGGCATTTTGATTCACTAGAAGAAGTGAAGAGCATAGGCCTAAGTGCTAAACTTTCCAAACAAAGGTAGGTTGTTTTGTAATTACAAGATTTTCAAATGCACCAATGCCACAATTTAAGGGAAAATATTCACTAGTTTGAGGCTTACCTTTCCTTGTAGCTAGCATAAGCTAGGGGCATTTTTGAGTGATTTTTGTCATTTTTAGCTTACCTTGGCTATAGCTCCTTTCCAATGTGCTTTCCTCCAACAAAGTTAGTCAACACAAACAGCAACTATGAGGGGAACCAAAATGAATTTGAAGAAGCAAAGTTATGTATTGAATCTTAAAGCCTTATTTGCAAATTTTGAGAAAAACTTGAATTAAGGAGCAAAAATCCAATTAAGTGATACAAACTTAGTTTTGTAAGCATCTACAATTTTGAGATAGTTCTCATATACCTGATTTTCTTCTTCTTGTGACTCCTCAAGAACCGATTTGATGTGAGAAAAGTTTTCCTTCTTGATTTTCCTTGCCAAAGCCTTCCCTTCTTGATTGAACTTGCTCTCTAGCTTTTGAACCTTTTTGTGTTTGCTCATCTGCAATAAAAAAAAATATAGATAGAGAGTAAGAAAAATAGTAGTTATAGATTTGACAACAAATAAAAGTAAAAAGCCGTAGGCGTCATTAGTTAGCTAATACACGTGATTTAAGGATTAGTAGGCGTAACTTTAAAAATATTAGGTGTCACTTTCCAGTGACACAGATGACATTTAAAGTTTAGCATGCGTAACACTTTAATTACTAGCCGTGAAAAGTACTAAAAATTGCATATGATAAGCTATTTAAAGTGATAATTAACAAATACTAGGCGTCGGTAAAGAGATACTAGGTGTGACAGTTTGCAGTAAATTGTGTCATAAAAGTTGTCACAGGTGGTAAAAGACAGTGAATAAGCGGTACTTCTCAGGTCTCAAGTGTTGATTTACTGTCTCCGGCATAGCAATTTATCTCACAGGCGTGACAAGTTATCATGCAAGTGTCAGTTACTTGATGTCAAGCATCAGAACAGTGATCATAGGCAGCATTTAATCCTTCATACGTGTCATTTCTCATGTTTCCTACAAAAATTCATGAAAAAGTGACAACAAAAACACACAAAAACTTGATGAAAATGTTAGAAATGAGGCTTAGAGCCCCATGGTGGGTGCCATTTGTGTGTGTATGTTTAACACCTTCATGAAATTAGGATCATTAACTAACAATTCAAAGCAAATACAATACAAATTTAACTAAGAAATGAAACTAAAATCCATAACATCTCATGGTTCTCTAATTAGATGTGGTAAGTAGAGCTCTCAACTTAATCTACACTAGTGACACTTCTAAAATGAGAAAGTATGATGCTACAATGCTTAATATAGCTCACAATGATCCATTATGCAAATGATAAATTGAAATGCTAATGCCAAATGCTCTCAATTGCTATCAAATGCTCATAAAATGCCTATAATAACAATGCTTTGCTCTCTAGTTCTCTTCTATATTATTTCTCTCAAAATGACTCTCATTTATAGTAAATTCCCAAGGGTAGGGGGTAGAGTGAAGTAATCATGATTTAGCCTTGGTTGAGTCAAAAACTTTACAATGTTTTTAAATGGGGGGACAATTTAAATGTTTGTCTCAAAGCATTGGACAAAAAGACAAAATTGAGTGGTTTAGATTCAAAGTTGAATTTGTGTGATTGAGATTCAATTCCTTTGAGTGATCCATGTGCTTTGTGTTCTCAATTCTCATTGGTTGCTCAATTTTTGTTGAAAGATATTAAGATTTATTAAATTCCATCAATTAATTAAATTAGCCATGTAGGGAATAGGTTCATTTTGATTTCTAATTTAACAACTATACAATTAATTGATTAAAATCAATTATATAGTGTTTTTCGTCCCTTTAAGCTTTGATTTAATTATTTAATTTTTCCTTTGATTTGATTAATTTTGTCCAACTTTGATTTAATAAATGTCCATTTTGATTTGATCCTTTTTTATGAGAATTTGTGCATTTTGATGATTTTGAGCCATTTTATTGATTTAAAAGCTCTTGTCCATTTTTTAGTGTCTACACTCACATCACAACATCTTCCTATCCTTGAGAGAAGTTCTCACTACAACGTGATTCAATTTTGTCTTACTCTCAAAAACTTAAAATACATTACCGTACTCATACAACATTTAAATGGCCAACTCACTTAGGCCAATATGGCATAAAATAACATTATTACAATATTTACAAGAGTATTTATATTATGGTTAAAGGAATGACCAGAGACATAGATATCGACATAATAACACCACGAGCACATCAACTAGCATAATGAATTCATACGAATATTTTTAACATCACAATTACATAAAACTTCTCAAGTGGTTCTATTGAGTGAGTTGACACTTGATGTCCACCATACCTTCCCTAGGTTAGGTGAACTAGTCACTCACTCGGGGTGCTATACATATAACTTCACTTATCACAAACAGCATTACGTTAATTAAATTATATTACTATGCACATGTTTCATCATTACCACTTAATATATAATTCACGCATCATCCCCAAGCACACCACAATAAATCATGAGGAGGGTTTTCTTACAAGTCTTATAGATAGTGAAAAGATATAATAGTATGGTTTTCTCTCCTTTCTTGTATTAACAAAATATACTTTAATAGTTTGATGCCTATCCCAGTAGGATTTAATGTATCACACTCACAAATATGTCTTATGTTCTCTTAGGTTACACCCTCCATCTTATACATGATCAAAATTTAGTTCTTATTCATCTCGATCTAGCACATCTATCCTAAGGATCTATATTCCCCATCCATATTTCCTATATTTCCTATATGATGGCATAAGGAATTCCACATGCCTGTGGTAGTTTCCCACCCTACTCATTTATATCAAAGAAGGATTACAAGTAATGTTCTCTCACTAAAGTAAATAGATTTTTTTACAACTCCTCTTTATTACACACTCTTAATTAGTATCTTATTTCTTAGAGGAGGATCCTAGTGCGAGAAGATTCTGGCAATTTATTTTGAGCTAACTACGCAAGACACAAGGAACTACCCAAAAGTAAAATCCCCTAAAAAAAAATTTGTATTAATCCATTTATAATCGATTTAACAGGGTTCCAATACTTATGCACTAATAATTATCTCAACATAGGATAGTCAAGTTATTTATGCTAGATTAAATGTATTCTACCTCTGTCGGTTCCATTTTAGTCTCTAAAATTGTCCTTGCTTATCCATATTTTCATTACAATTCACTTTAATTATTCCAAAAACACTCACAAACAAGGTCATTGATTCATAGCTGACATCTACCTTCTGGTAATTCATAAATACCTTACAATGTATTAGGACACAAAATATTATAGTTCACATTTCTACCTTGATCCTTGTATCATCTTGGAGGTGTATCTCGATAAGGGTCTCCTTATTTAATTACCAAATAATTCAATTGATGCAGGCATTGTCTTTATTTTACTATCGTACTATATTCATTAAGCAATGAGATTGATTGGTAATTTGAGTACTAAATTCTTAAAAATCTACTTTAAGTTTTATTCATTGAACTCAAAAGGTATTCTTAGGTGGTCGAATCTTCCATTACTTATCTATATTAGTCTTCTCTTTCATATGTACAAGGTGGGGCCGTCATGTGTTGATCGATCTTTTGGCCAAGTAACTATTTATATTTTTACTCCTAAGGTACTCTTTTGTTATTAGCGTGTGCTTGATGAAGTGTCTCTTATTTATGTTGAAAAGAACATATCAAAAAGAAAATTATGCATCCTAGACTCTTAATATAAAATTTTTCTAAATGTTTCCACACAAGCAGTTTAAGTTGCTTGCACTTCTGTTACCATATTTCCATCATAAATAAAATAAGGTTTTAAATTGTGAACAAGATAATGGTAGGTGGTTTCAAATGCCAAGCATTTACATAACCTATGATTAATTCTCTGTTCAAGCATTATGTGAATCCTACCACAACTATTGCATTCCTCCATACATGTTGAGTGTATAACCATGCCTTAATGTTACTTACTAATGTGGTCGAAATAATTTATTTTTTTTAATTTCCATCATCCTTTATCATTATATCTTCTAATACATTTAACTTTCCAAAACCTCTTATTGATTCGTAAGTCTTAGGATAACTTAATTGGGTAAGATTTAGTAACACGATGATTTAATCTAGGGACTTCCCTCAATTATAAGCTTTACCTCATAGGTAGGATTGAGTGGACAACTTTACTCCACTATGCATTTAGTGCCCTTTTTAATTAAGTCCATTTGTCTCAAGCCTTCCCCTTAAAAGAAATAAAAATAGAAAACAAAACAAGGATTGGATGCCACCAACAATAAGCATCATCCGTTCATATCCCTCTTAAGTTATTTATCTAGGTTCAATTATTATATTAGTTTATTTGAACATCTTATGCAATAACACGTTTTCATTTCACATTGCCCCTTTACCTTGAGTTATTAAAATATTCTTACATACCTCATTTAACTCTTATAGAGAAAAGATTGTAGCCATTCAAGTGATTACTGGACCCTAAACTTCCCAGTGTTGCGTAACCTGGCTCTGATACCAAAATGTCATGCCCAATTTTTATGGGTAAAATACACCAATAACTTTTTTTAAAAAAATCATTAAAAGGCATATTTATTCAACTAAACATATTCTCTCAATTGTCTAACATCAAGTTGCACCCTTATAAAATTAACTTAAGTCAATATATAATAAACCTTTATGATTTACAAAATCCTTCTTAGTTTTCAAGTAATTTAATTTTTAATATAGTAATTGTCACTAAGCTTCCACTTACAAACTCTTATGCCCCATTAATAAATATACATACCCATTGTTAATAATATTTTTAAATAAAAAAAAAACTTAATTCATTAAATCTTTTCAATTTAAATTATATTCCTATAATTTTAAAATCAAAAATACAAAACCTCCAACAAAATTCAATATTAAATTAAATATTCTAATAGAGGTAACCATTAGATTTATAAAATAAATTAGACACCCACCAAGTATTGCTTTAAAAGATTAAAGGCCCATTTAATAGTATAACAATATTATAAAAAAACATTAAGTCAAAGATACAAATATAATATTCAACTAATAAATAAAATGTCATTAAATATCTAATTTAAAATATTTTCAGGTTTTAATATTTACCCAATTAAATCTCCTCCAATTCCAATTTAAATCTTCATCGCCATTAAATTTATTAAATTAATGTTCAATAAATTTCTCCCTTAACATATGTATTATTCAAATCTAGATCTTCTATTTTGAAATTATTAAAAAAACACAAAAAATAGCCTTTTGAATAAAAAACAAAAGTGAATTCATTATTTAAAAGGAAATCCCATAAAATGAAAATAATATAATCCCACTTAAAAATATAGAAAAAGGCTTTTAAAATAAAATACTAAAATACATTCCACTAAGTTAGTCCTAACCCTAATTCAAAATTAGGGTTAGGGTGAAAATAACAACACCCAAAAAACTCTTCTTTCTATCATATATATATATATATATATATATATATATATATATATATATATATATATATATATATATATATATATATATATATATATATATATATATATATATATATATATATATATATATATATATATCTGTGTGTGTGTGTGTGTGTGTTATAAATTTTCTTTTTCTTTTATATAAAAGGATAAAAAAATAGGAAAGTATGCATTGTATTAAATCTGAAAATAGAAAATATAGTTACATGGAGTATATACACATATATTGATATATTTAAATATGTATATATATTCACATATATCTATATATCTATATATATATTGCACTGCAATAATAACTATAAATCCTTTTTTTAAAGAAACAAAGTCTCCATTTAAAATCTTAAAAAGGACATATATTGGATTCTTAAAATTGTTATATGGCATAATGTTGTTATTTTTTTTTGAATGGGTAAACATTGGTTATACATATACATATACATATACATACACACACACACACACACACACACACACACACACACACACACACACACACACACACACATATATATATATATATATATATAGATGTATATATAGATACATGTATATATAGATACATGTATCTATATATATATATATATGTATATGTATATACATATACATATACATATACATATACATAATATATATATAGATATAGATAT
>BSBK01006981.1:220000-228321 GCA_027943335.1 Chamaecyparis obtusa | reverse complement strand
TATGTATATATATGTATATATATGTATATATATGTATATATATGTATATATATGTATATATATGTATATATATGTATATATATATCCTAGTGTTTCAGATTCCTTTTTTAAAAAAGTCATAATTATTTATGTTGTTTATATTCTCTATGTGTGTGTATATATATTATATTTCTTTTATATAAGAAAACAAAAAAAATAAGACAATTTTTTTTAATCCTCCTCTCTGCTCTGCAGCAAGTGTCCATGGGTAGATGGATGCCCCTGCCATAAAAAACCACAACGGATAGTGGCATCACCACTATCGCGGTCAATCCACTATGGGTAGTGGCTATGCCACTATTGCAGAAAGCCCCACAGACAGTGGTCAAGCCACTACCACAACATGGTTTTCATGAGTGGCATGTGGCAAAAATAAAGAAAAAAAAAACAATATTTTACGTTCATGTTTTTGAAGAAATAATCCCTCTTTCCTTTAATCTCCCATAGTAACCCGAACCAAAAAGGAGAAGAGAGAAGAAGGGAGAAGAAGAAGAGGGAAGAGAGAAGTGTCTTGCGATTAATTTTTTTCCCCTAACCCTAATTTTAGGCTAGGGTTTGGAGAGAAAGAGTGGGAGGAAAAGGAGTGAAGAAAAGGAATTTAAATTAAATTTATTTTCCTCCTTCCCTTTTTCCTTCACTTGGTCATGCCCTAGTTAGGGCTGATTTTTATTTTTCTTTCTAACTTAAGTTCATGTATTCAAGTTTAATTCTTTTAAAATGTTACTCACATCTGGAATTACTATTGTGTAAAGTATCATTTAACTATTAGATAATCAAAAGCATACTACTATTTATTAGAAAACTCATACTAATTAGAGACCTAAAATATGTAGAATCTAGAGTTGAAAGTTCTTGAAAGTCACTTGGAACATATGTATTGAAGCATGATGGTGTGATCGCACTTGTGTTTAAACTCATTGTGGCATTCCATAAATGAATCACTAGGTACAATCAACAAACAAAAATAATATTTCAATGATAGCAAGACCAATACACAACAATTTTAGAGGATGTTAATAAAATTTGTAAAGAATTATATTAATTTGTGCCAAATAAAATAATTCAGTTGTAGGATGTGATTCATTTGATTCATGTATAATGGTGCAATTGTACTTGAATTTATTCTCATTATGGTCCTCCATACACAAATCACTAGGTACAATCACCGAACAATTTTTTTTCTAATGATAGTATGACCCATACATAAAAATATCAAAGGGTGATAATCCAACCTCCATGCATAATCTAATAAAATATAAATTAAATTTGGATAGTAGGTTTGAGATGTTCATCCTAAGCGTATGTAAAATTATAAAATGATAAATGTAAAAATGAAATTTTAAGTCTACATAAATGCAAAAAAACTTGTTGCTAATAATAGGCTTTACAAGTTCCAAAGCAATACAATGAACTAACAATTGATTTTTGAATAAAATTGAGTGCACATTGTTATCCTTGGAGACTCAAAATAAACTACAAGTTAAAGAGAAAGGGAACTAGAAATGAGAGGAATGTTAAGTATATAGAATATAATACCACCAAATCTTTTAATATAAGAAGTAATTTGTTCCATAAATTGTGAGAAGTTGATTCAAAAGTCATCTTCCTTGAAATAAATTTAGTAATAAAGATTAGAAGGTTCTTTTAGAATCTCAAAAACTTAGAATAGAGGGTACACAAAATTATAAACTGGAATAGGATTAAAAGAGTTCATCAGAGAAATTATCACACTTATTAGATTATTAAAAGCATAAAAAACCATTCAATACATGTAGGAAATGAAGGAGAATCCCAACAATCAATAAGGTGGTTTTTTCTTAATCAAGAAGGTAGGAAGTGTTTGATAAAAACATGATAGAACCTAATCAAATTTATATCACAAGATAAATAAAGAGAAAACATCACAAAATTACTTATTATAATGAGCTTTTTTTTCCTTAAAATGACAAGACAAAAATATAATAACATGAATATTACCAATTTAACTATTAGTGAAAAAATGGACATTGACATTGTAACTTAAAGACACCAAATAAAATGGTGATAAAAATAAATAAATATGCATAATAGAACTAAACACACAATATCAAATCATTTTATAACAACCATTATCATGCAAACTATTTAACACTCAAAATGAAAAATAAAATAAAATAAGATGAATAAAATCAAAAAATATACTGTAAGGATAGACACAAAAATAAAAACAATTTATTATAACATAAGTGTAAGGTAAACAAGTTTTCTTAGTACTAAAAGGCAATAAATATTCCTATACCAGTGACTTTATATGGAGGCATCTCTCTATATATAAAGGTTGAAAATGAATATCTACAAGACTATGTGCTAGCATTTGTATAATCATCACTAGACAAGAGAGCCATCATCCATAATTCTAAAAACGACTTTCTTGAACCCACTTAAGTATACTTTTAAAATTATATAACTTAATTATTTATAGTATTTATATTTATATTTAAAATAACTTTTAGCTAAATTATTTATTAACTTTTATTTGTATTACATTATCTATTGATGTCATATGTTGATGAAAAATGTGTTATATTTAACTATATTAACTTTCTTTCAATGGACTATGGGAGAGATAGGTAGGAAACAATGCACTCCTAGGATTCTAGTAGCTTGTGGAGATGTTGAAAGGGAATTCTAGATATGGTGAGGATGATGACGATGATGATGACAGGGTTGTTTAAGTACTACCTTATTACCTCTTTATCACAACCTTTATGTGTAAGTTCATATTTGTATATTTAAAGACTTTTTAAATGAGCATTGATATTATCTACTTTTTTGTTAATCTATTTCATGAATATTTATTTGATTTTAAAAGTATTTATTAAGCATGCAAATCTCTTTCTAGCATGTCTCTTCTCTTAATTTTGAAAATTTTCACTAAATTATACATACAATATATCTTAGAGTAAACAAAAACTCCTCGCATTTAGATGGCTAAATTTATATAAATACAAAATAAACTCATTAAGATTTGTTTTATTATTAATACATAGCACTAGTACATTTGACCTTATTTTTCTACCAACATTTTTGACCATCAATTAAAAAGGTTTAAGTTGTTCAGATTATAGAAGGAAATCTTTCTTTTTTCTTTAATCCATGCCCGTGTTGGTCCAAATTTCAACCAATACCCTGTATGTTGAAATATCGATGAACACGGGCATAACTTTAAAAAAAAAAAGTTTCATTTCTCATTTCATTTTTACAGGAAAATTTGAAAGAGGGTTGTAGCGCGCAAAGGAGGACAAATTTCTCATTTCATTTCCATCTTCGAAGAAGGTTTGGTTATCTTTCGAATATGCCATTTTTTGTTTCAAACTCAGGGTTAATCATTGTAATAGATAGACAAATTTGATGTCACTGCAGAAATAAAATTGGAAACATTTTGATATGTCCACGGAGTCTTTGTTTGATTAGTGAGGCATTTCATTATACATAGTCTACTGATTTGAAAGATGGAATGATTATTTTCTATAAAATCACTTTAGGAACTGTTATTCGAAACTCTTGAATTAGTTGTTGATAGTTGTGTTCTTTGTTTTTATTCATAGTCTATCGTTTGTTAGCAAATACAAATATGTAACTGTAGTCTCACATTTCAAATTGTCACAGTTTGGTTAGCACTATCAAAACAAAGTGATTCTCTGACAGGTCGAAAGCATAGCCATTGTCCTTGGCCCTGTCATGAAATCACGGCCCTAATTTGTATTTTCTCCACTAGTTTTCTAATGCCACTAGATGAAAGTCAAATTAGGGTAATGTATCATAATACACCCAACACTCAGAGTTGTATGGGTTATCGAGTTTCTTCCTGGACAAAACCCTAGGCTAAATATAAGCCATGTATTTAGCGAGAGAAAGGAAAATATGTATGGAGCATTATAATATTGGAAGGTTTTGAAATTGAGTCATAGATCGAGTACGTGGATCTCTGAAACACTAAAGTTTTCTTGGTGATTGTAACCACTAACGGTGCCCACTGTTTAACCAGTCTAGATAGATCCCAATCTAACCTGATCAATTAGATTTGGAGGGTCTCTGGGACAGTCGACAGTGCTAGAGAACATTGGTTAAAATTGTTTGAAGACTTAGTGGCATATTGATAGACAACTATCGGGCATAACCCACACCTCCACCATGGGTATCTGCTAGCCGCACGATGCTATTTGTGATCATGCAGGTTTGGATCATCAAAAAGCTAGGATATGGAAGCTGCGCGATGCCCTAGGAGGACTGGTTCAACAGACCAAGTCTCCACCCTTCACCTATGGCCTTAGCCACTAAACCCTCACTCCTAGAGGCCCACTTCCTAGGGTCTGTTGAACCAGTCCTCTAAACTCATTTCCAAATTAAAACAACTGCATAAACACTTCATAAATTCTCTCCCCTTACATACTTCATCACCAAAACTCTTCAAACTTGAAGCAAACCAATTTCCATTTGACTGGTGTCAAACTAGGCATGTTCTCTGTCTAGCTCATGGATTTTCTTTGTTTCTCTTTTCTTGAAGATATCTTTATGTGGTTTGGAAGTTGTGCTCATAGATCTTAGAAGATAATATATTCTCTACATTTCTAAGAATTTTAGAATTTCCTCTTACAACTTGGGGAATATTCTCATATTTTCTACAAATTACTTCCCTTCAAGTTTTATATTCTCAACTTAACAACAACAACTATGACTCTAATTGATAGGCATCTCAAAGACTAGTTGATTAGTTGCATATGGTGATAGAATTCTTAGTTTCAATACATTTGTACTAGCCTAATTAATGTGAAAGTGTGTTGATGGTGTTGAAGGAATGTTTAATATGATATGATATTCCTTTATGGTCAAGATGACATCTTTATTCTGTTTTGGTACTATTTGATGATTGAACTAAATAATTAAGAGGATAAGAGGTTTGTTTGCATCAACTAAACTGATTGTAGACTTTTTTTTAAGTTTACAATAGCTTTGAGAAGTGTTTCAATATGTTTTGGGCTTCATTTATCTCTAGGGTTGGTTATCTTTCACTTTCCCTTTATCGTATAAGTTTTTGGGCCCAACATATTTGGTCGTCTTACATTTCATCTTTGTACATTTTAATGTGGCTAGCTTGGAAAATTCTATTTAAGCATGCAAAGGATATAATGAAAGATCAAATCATTTAGAATGTGAGAAATTTTTTGAAGTGCATTTGATTCTGAAGTGTGTGAGAAAAATGCCAAATGATTATTGAAAGAAATGAGCTGAAGGTATCTACATTCAAAAGTGTTTGAAGTTTAAAGTAGTGTGATAAAGGCTGCTAATGGTACACATTTGTTGTGGTGAATATTTTTTTTTGTTCTTCATGCAATATTTTAAGGTTATAGCCTCATCTAAATTTTATCATTAAAATTGAGTACTAAAATATCTTTGGTATAACCATAAAGCCATTATTTCAGAGAGTAGTTTCTTCCTTGTGTTTTAGATGTAAAATAATTTATGTAAATTATTCTATATTGTGGCTTTTCTCACTGTGGTTCTTCCCTAGCTCTAGGTTTTCCATATAAATCTAGTGTTCACTTGTGCAATTGTGTAGAATTCGTTATTCTAAATCATTGTTACATTGTTGCTGATTCGTGAAGTAAATATTTTGACATACGAAGTAGTAAAAAATTTAAGTTTTTATCATACAATTTATTCAACTACCCCCACTTTGTTGTCTTGTGTGCTCAAAAATAAAGAAATACTACAAGAAGATCAAAAGAGAGCTTGACAAGTGTCCATATTATAATGAATGAGACAACACATGTTGAATAAAACTCAATCTAAATTGCACTCTAATGTTCAAAGAGTAAATGAATAAAGAACTTTTATATGTCATTGTAATAGATAGACAAATTTGATGTCACTGTACAAATGACAAAGCATAGCCATTGTCCTCAGCCCTATCATGAAATCACGGCCCTAATTTGTATTTTCTCCACTAGTTTTCTAATTCCACTAGATGAAAGTCAAATTAGGGTAATGTATCATAATACACCCAACACTCAGAGTTGTATGGGTTGTCGAGTTGCTTCCTGGACAAAACCCTAGGCTAAATTTAAAAAATAGGTTGTTTCACGCCCTGCAATTAAAAAAAAAGATTTCATTTCATTATTATCACGATGAATTTTTTCAAGGTTGCAGTGTGCAAAACCTCATTGGCACTATGTAGTAGGATTCGATCAAGTAGAACCTTCGAAGAAAATTTCATTAACAAGGAACCAAATTCTGAGTATGTTTTTTTTTTTTGGTTATCATTTCATGTATTAACTATGGCAAATAGATAACTTGCATTCGTACTGCTATAAACCCCATTTTTGATGCATTCACAACATTCAAATTTTGTGAACAAGTTTAATTTGCATTGTCAAATTGGCAATAAATCTACAGTGTTTTTTGTTGTAGAAACTCATCTTATACATTTGTGGGTTTAGTTCAATATGTACCCACTGTGTCAGGGCTTTTCTATTTGTTAAGTATATTACTTAGACATAGTCTTCCCGATACAAATAGATGCATTAACATCTCTCTGGAAGTTCATGCATTCACATTTTAAAGTTTTATAGCATTTACTATTTGTTCAACTTCTACGCAAGATTCCAATTCATTGATAGTCCGTCTTGGGAGTTTGGCTCTATTATGGAGTTTGATCCTTAACTTGCATCTCCTCCATGGGAATTCCATGTTGTTGGATGGAGAGAAAGTTAAGGCAATGTGTCAAAAAAACCTAAATGCTCAGAACTCAGGGAACTGTGTTAGTGCTTCAAGGTCGATGCCCTAGTTAGGTGCATGCCATATGTTAACTTGTGAAGTAAAGCAATGTTACGATAGAGTAATAACCAAGAATTTGAAACTGATTCCTCAATGTGAATTTGAGAAAAGAAATAATAAAAGACACGGTTGCAGCAGTAGCTTGAAAGTATGTTGGGTTTAAAGATTAATTGACCGAGATCTCTGTTGACAATTGGAAAAAAACAAACAAAAAAAACACCAGTCCCTAATACCCATCTTCGAACTGTTCCAAGCCAAGCTAACCTAATCTGATCAACTGGGTTAGAGAGTCCTTGAAGACCATTTGGAGGTGTTGGATGAGGATTGATTGTTATTATTTTGTAATTTTCAATTAAAGCAAGGGAACCCAATAGGCCTATGTTAAATATTGTGACTGAACCATAGACCGGCAAAAGAGAGTACTATTGAAAACCAACAGAGGATTAGTAGAAGTTTGAGTATCATATGTGAGGAGTTGGAATAGGATTGCAAGTTTGATAGATTATAATCAAATGAACATCAATAAACGTGTAGTCTTGCTAAAAGTAGACACCAGTGATTGAGGTAACAAAGCTATTTGGAGGACTGATTATAAATTTCAGTTGATAGATTGAAGAGTCACCATCGTGTTTGGAAGTATTCAAAGTTTAGAGAGTTTGACAAGTTAATTGGAACCATTATTCATAGTTGAACCAACATTGTTATTTGTTGATATTCTATTGTGATAGTTGGTTGGGTCTATCCAAGGAGTATAAATTACCTAAAAATGCCCAATTCCAAAGCTCCAACTTGACCACTAGCAGGGAGTATGCAAGAAAAGGTTGAGGAGTCTAGCTTTACATCCACCAATTGCATTTGCTTAAAATTTTCTAATGCCTTTTCAACAAACCCATTTTGAACATATCCCCCAATCATGGAAATCCATGAGATGACATCTCTTTGAGGCAATGTGTCCAACAATTTACGTGCCTTGTCTTTGTTTCCACATTTAACATACATGTCTACTACGGCACTGACAACTAAAACATTTGATAAAAAGCATTCCTAAGTATTTATGATTCTCCACATCTTTATTTCTATAAAAGCACTAAAATTAGCTATTCGAGGGTTTTATTTTCTTTGTATTCCTATAGTCTCATACTTGTGGCTCTGTTCATATAAATGTTGCTAAAGATTACCAATCTTTGATATAATGATGAAATGGTACTCATATTCATTGTGGATTTTTCTTTCTATATCTTATTTTTCTCCAACATATGCTATAGGTTTTTGGAGGGTAATGAAAACCCTAATAGGTTATGATTTCACTTTGTGACACCATCAGTAATTTTGGGCTTTGAAATATTTGTATATTCTTCAATGCTTTTCCACTTCATTTGATGTTTGTAATAATGAGCACCCATGCTATTCATATGGAATTACTATGTCTTATTTCTCCTTGATTGAATATCATTATTACATTAGTA
>BSBK01006981.1:2500-217500 GCA_027943335.1 Chamaecyparis obtusa | reverse complement strand
GGTCATCTCATATTCTGGAAATCATTTTCAGAATTTGTATCTTCCAGAATTGCAGCATCTTCCAGAATTGACTATATCTGATATTTGGTATTCCATGCACCAAACGGGCCCTTATTGCATAAAGAAAATGGAATCCAAAACAAGGCTCTTAAGACCTTTCCAAAATCACAAATTGCACACAAACTAGTTTTTATCTTTTATTTCTTGTTCTCATTCGTACATACTAGGGATCCTACCTGTACATTTCTTGTTTGGTGTATATATAATCCTATTACAACTACCACAACCATATTTGGTTGGTCATGATTTTAGCTAATGGAGATTGGAGACACTGAAATAATTATTCTTTCATCTATCAATATGTTATTATTTGATCCATTAATAATATTCATCAACATCTATCATTATTGTATTATTTATCTTCTATTATCACTCATAATTATTTATCTTCCATGATCAATCTTCTTTCTTTATCCAGGTCGATTTGGCCAAGAATATCTTGAAAGAGTGGTTCTATTGTAATGATGGTTCTATTTGCAACAAACTTGTTAGAAACATGAAAAGAAAACGTGTTAGCAATTCCATCATTTGTCTGTTGTTTGGGATAGTCACCATAGAATTATTTGGATTGTCTCTCCTCTTGCCTTGTAAGGTTAAAATGAGCTTTTTTTCTTCCCTCCTTGAATCGACCCTTACCATCTTGCACTTGTGCAATGATAGGACACCAATGTTGCTAATTAAGGTTGGTGGGATGATTACGCCTATCCTGAAAAAAGACTATCAAATCATTATGCTTTCAAATCAATTACCTATCGACATATCCCTTGCGAGGGAGAGAAGCCAAACACATAAAGAACATGTACATAAACACGAAAACTGAAAAACTTAAATGGAATACACCAAGAAGTACCAAATGATGAATGCTCAATTGTTGTAATGGCAAAGCAATATCAGAACCGTCCATTTCTAGAACTTGATTTTTCTATAGTTCTAATGATTTTTCTTATTTCTTGTCTATGCTTGGTGACAAGATTTTGAACATTGTTGACATACTTAAATGGAATACACAATACCAAATGATGAATGCTCAATTGTTGTAATGGAAAAGCATCAGAACCGTCCATTTCTAAAATTTGATTTTGTATAGTCTTAATTATTTTTCTATAGTCCTAATGATTTTGAATATTGTTGACAAAGAGTGTTTCTTTGTTTTATTATAGTATAAATGATTTTTCTATAGTCCTAATGATTTTTCTTATTTCTTGTCTTTTGTCCCTTTTTTATTTCCTATGTCTATGCTTCGTGATAGGATTTTGTCACCTTCTTTTGATGGTATATTTCATTCACTCTATGTAGAATACTATTTTTTTCACTATTTTATTTCAGCTTCATATTTCTTTCATTTTTCATATACATAAAGACTACACATGTTGAAAAAAAATGATTTATTTGATTTAGGTTTACTTTTCATTATTGTAAATGGTTAATATTTCTGATGCTACTCCTTGGTGTATTTCATATAAAAATAATAAATGTAGTAACGATGGTGTGGTGCATTATTGATATAGGCTCGATGACTCTTGTCAATGTGCCAAACTGTCAATGTGGTGGTGGGCAGTGTGTGTTGAAGACTTCATGGACATTGAAAAACCCTGGACAACAATTTTGGTGGTGCCCAAATAGAAAAAAGGTTGCTAATGTGTATATATTTAAAGTTTCTAATGTAAATACTATTCATTATAATATAACAACTAATATAGACTGGGTATCACAATGAAATAATGGTTGTGGGCACTTTAGTTGGGTTGATGGAAACTCATTTGCATCTATATGCCCATCTCCACTTATCCGCGATGAAGGATTTGAGTGCAAAACGTGTCAGGCTAGGGAAAATTTTGAAATTATATTTTTACAATGTCTTCTCTGTATTGTAATCGCATATCTTTGTTGCAACCATATGCAGAGATGAACTGAGGAATTAGCTAGTTTAGTATTTTCATATTGTAACTAATATTTTGGTATTGATATGACATAACTTCTCTTTGCCTCAACTGCGCATATATATGGTTTACATCTTTTTTCAGAATAATTCTTCATATTTTTTATGGCTCAGGTGAGCCCCGATCTACTATCAATCACACGATTTAATGTATAGTATTTTCTTGGTTATTCCATTTGTTCATTGACATAAATAATGCATTGAAAGTAAATAATGCATTGAACGTAATCTACGGATGCTGCATGGTATGAAGTCTCACTGAAGTTTGAGCACAGCGTGGTATGAAGTCTCCCTTTATTCCAGTGAGGGATTGGAATGAGTCCATTTTGGATGCAAAGGAGAATGGGGATACTCAAAGAGGAATTACACTAGAAAATGAGAGAAGGTATAAACATGATAGCTGAGAAACATAAATGCAGATTTCACAACAGCTAAGAAACATAATTGTAGGCATCACGGTCACAATTTTTTGGAGACAATGTAATTGAGTTGTATACCCAAGCAATGGAGTGAAAATTCTGCACCTTTGATTCCAAGTTGACACTACGGGATACAAAGACCATAGATAAGGAATACATTTAGAGAGCGAAGGGGGTCCATAATGACCAAAATAATACAGGATGAACCTCAAGTTAAATGAGGCAACTGCAAACATTTTAATATATTTTTATTATTAAATAATGAAATTTACATATACTAGTGTTCTAAACCCGCTCATTACATGATTTGGGATTGTAAGCCCCCTCTAACTTACACATCTAGAAAATGAAACTACAACCTATTGGGATTGAGACAGACCTTATAGAACAACAATAGCTAGGAATGATCTCTTTCCAACATCTATTGAATACATCTTTTGAATACATCTGTAGCTCATGAATACAAGGTGTAGCTCATGAATACAAGGTCCTCCAATAGATGTATTCAAAATATGTTCGAAAGTGATCCTTCCTAGCTGTTGTTGTTCTATAAGGTTTGTCTCAATCCCAATAGGTTGTAGTTTCATTTTATAGATGCGTAAGTTAGAGGGGGCTTACAATAATAAATCATGTAATGAGGGGGCTTAGAACACTAGTATATGCAAATTTCATTATTTAATAATAAAAATCTATTAAAATGTTTGAAGTTGCCTCATTTAACTTGAGGTTTGTCCTATATTATTTTTGTCATTATGACCCTCCTCCGCTCTTCAAATTTATTCCTTATATATTGTCTTTGAATCCCGTAGCGTCAATTTGGAATCAGAGGTGCAGAAGTTGCACTCCATCGCTTGGGTATACAACTCAATTACATTGTCTCCAAAAAGATGTGACCATGATGCCTACAATTATGTTTCTTAGTTTTTGTGTCCCAAGACCCCTTATGACCCTTTACGACCATTTACGACCTCTAAGAATACATCTTATAAGTCTTAAAATGTTGTAAAGGGTCATAAGAGGCTCCTAGGAGGGGCCAAATGAGCTTCCACCTTCACATGGTTGGCCCTGTTAAGTAGAGAATGTTAATTAAACTATTCTCGAAACATAATTATAGGCATCATGGTCACATTTTTTTGGAGACAACATAACTGAGTTGTATACCCAAATGGAGTGCAACTTCTGCACCTCTGATTCCAAGTTGACACTGCGGGATGGAGAACAACTTGGAACCAGAGGTGTAGAAGTTGCTCTCCATTGTCTAGGTATACCACTCAATTACATTATCTCCAAAAAAATGTGACCATGATGCCTACAATTTTGTTTCTCAGAGAATGTTAAACTATTCTCAAAACAAAGAGAAGCTCAATAATTTAAGGTCTCAGTACAAGCACTAGAATTGAGTTTTTTGGCACGGGCTAGGAAATTTTTGTATATCAACATGCGATAGAGTTTGGGCCAAAAACTCTATCACATGTTGATATACAAAAAATTCCCAGCCATGTCGAAAAACTCAATTCTAGTGCTTGTACTACATGACTAGTGCCAAAACAGGGCTCTCCCAATCACTGATTGTGACCCACTGGCAACAACCAATAGAACGAGTGTGGACACCTGAAGATAGATATCAAATAGGGGAAAAGCACCTGCAACAATAGAGGCAATAGCTATAGATACAGATGAGGATATCCCATAAATCCCTAATTTAGTGTTTCAAAGATCCACGTACCCAATCTATGACTCAATTTCAAAACCTTCCAATATTATACTGCTGCAGACATATTTTCCTTTCTTTGGCTATATACATGGCTTATATTTAGACTAGGGTTTTTTCTAGGAAACAATTCGACAACCCATACAACTCTGAGTGTTGGGTATATTATGATACATTACCCTAATTTGACTTTTATCCAGTTAATTAGGGATTTCTGGGATATTGTCATCTAAATCTACAGCTATTTTATTTACATTGGAATGCAGCCTGTCGATATTGATACTGCACCAGCTAAGCACGATGGAGGCATCGATTCTAATGTGAATTTTAGTACTCAAGGTATACATTTTCTATTCAAATTTTTATTAATGAATATTTAATACAAGTAAATATATTCAATTGTTTAAGGTGGATTAGTTGTGATGATGAGATGCACCATTTAGATGTTAACTATGACAGTCTCTTGGTTTCAGACAATGCAGAAGGAGAAGCCTAGTTCAATATTGAATCTCAATTCATATACATAGGATATTAGGTGGAGTTGAAAAACACAACAGGGTTGCATTTTTTATAGAGGTCTTTAATTGCGTATTTTAAGTTATAGACCATCGCAAATATTGTAATTTTGACCTATTAAAAACATGTAAACATGTTCTATTTTTTCAACTCCACCTGTTATCCGTGCATATTCTGCTTGTGTTGCACGGGCATTCTCGACTCAAAGTCGAAAAAATATTATTTTCGATGTGAGGGAGAGAAGCCAAACACAAAGAACATGCAAATAAACATGACAACTACAAAACATAAATGTAGGCATCATTGTCCCAATTGCTTGGAGACACAACATAATTGAATGCTATACCCAGAAAATGCAACACAACCACTACTCCTGCAGTTCTAAGTTGAAACTGTGGATCCAAAAACCATATATAGATTCCTTATCTTTGGTTTTTGGATCCCGCAGTGTCAACTTAAAACTACAATTATGTTGTGTCTCCAAACAATTGTGACCATGATCCGTACATTTATGTTTCTCATATGTTGTGTCCCAGGACCCCTTATGACACTTTACAATCCCTAAGAATACATCTTAGAGGTCTTAAAGTGTCGTCAAGGGTCATAAGAGGATCCTAGGAGGGGCTAGATGAGCTTCCACCTTCACGTGCTTGGCCTTGTTCAGTAGAGAATGTTAAACTATTATTGAAACAAAGAGAAGCTCAATAATTTAAGATCTCAATCAACATATGAAAAATATATACAACAATAAGATATTTGGTCGATACTTAATATCAACATAAGTTATGATTATTATAATTATATATGATGAATAATTATTAGATAAATAATAAAAATAGTGAAATAAAATATATATATATATTTAAAAAAATAAATAAATTGTATGTCGATATTTCGACCAACTCTCTTTGGCGTTTTGATAGGGACGCTATATATTCAACATTTTTTCTGACCACATGTCGTCAAAATTTTTGATGGGATTTGGTCGCATAGATAAAAGGTATGATCTAGGTTGAAGCAATCACTTCAACGACAATTACGTTGATATTTTGACTACTTTCAACGTCGTAATTTTGACAACTATTTTTAGCGTCGTATAAGCGACAAAAAAAGTTTGACAATATTTTTGGTCATTTGGTCGACCAATTAGGGTCAACAATTTGACTAATCCTCATCGAAAAATAGGCTAAAATTTACTAGTGTATGCTTTTGGGAGACCTACATTAGAGGAGAATTTTTTTTTGCATTGCCATAGCATTATATAAATGTTTTACATGTTTTTGATAGAAAAAGAAGCAAGAGGGTGCTGGCCCGCAGACCAAAGGGACTAGAGGTACATTAATAGCACATTAATGGCACTAGTTGAAGCAAATACGAACAGTTTATTAGTAGAATCACCAACTCTAATCTTCCTCTATCAAAAACATAAATCATAGTACTAATCAAAATGATTAAACCATAGTATCTAAAACAAAGAGTAGCAGTTAAAATAATAGTTATAAGCCATGCAGGGCTGAACCAAAAGGTAGAGAGAATAACTTTAAACCCAAACACAAAATAGGGGAGCCAAGGGCCATGCCCAGTCAAAAATAACCAACTCATGACCACCAGCAACTAGTTCTTTCCACCTAGATGTTTAGATATCAGGGTCCTAGCCCATTCCTCCTGCAAGAACAGGAACAGATCCTTATTGTCCTCGTCTGCCTCTAGACTGCTACCTGCCATCTTTTCTTGCATAGTACAGAGGGTCATAGACGAAGCATGCATGACCTTCAGTGAAAATTTGTTCATCATCATGTAGTGATGCTTTATTTCCTTCCAGTGTGAAATATTTCATCGCACTGAGACAAATCTTGGGCCAGAACTCCGACAGCTCTTCCCGGTTAAAACCCCCTTGCTTCTTCACAAAATTCTCTCCTACCTTGAAAAAATGACTAAGGCTGGTAGGGTTGGGAGTCTGACTGGTCTTTTTGTATTTTCTCCCCTCCATAGAGAGGCCCACCACATTTGCAATGACCTCCTCATTGATCTAGAAATGGATGCCACCAACTGAAACACTCCTATTATTCTAGGATGAGATGAATCGTTTGGAAATCCGTTCATCATGCCCACCTTTCATGCGCTCCATAAAACCCCAGATACCACTTTCTTTGTAGTAGTGGGTCACCAAAGGGTTAGAGATGAAAGCCTTGTCAATCTTGTATGGTTCAATGCACAGAGTGTTGCCTCCCATGTCAATGCTTTACCTCTCCTATGCTAGAATATCCTAAAAATGTAAGAGTCGAGCTTCTTGGCAGATTGTAAAGAACCACTTGTTTTTGTGTGGCCATTTCGAGGAAAGATTATACTCAAAATGCTGGCCTTGGGTGAAATATTGGGAGATAGGTTCTGTATGTATAAATTTAATGGATCTCCAGGTGCCATTAATAGCAATAATGCTAGGGATGCACTTGCTATCCTTATTAGCCAAGTAAGCCCACCGATTCAGATAGAACTCTCTCCACATGTTTGAAAAGCAATTATGATTCTTTATGGGTTTTTGGGTAATCCTTTTCATAATCACAAAAATCACCAGAGCACACCAACACATGATCCAAGAAGCATTTGCAATGAATATGACAACTTGGCTTATTTTAAGATTATTGGCTGCCCCATCAAAGTTGAATTTGGTCCATCCTCTAAGAGGGGTGATCCATGTAGTAGCTTTTTTAGCTATCCATTTAGCATCATCAAACCTGGTAAACCCAGCTAGGAGATTCCAACTATCAGATATTTTGATCTCCCAGGTAGTAGGGGGAATAGACAAAAGCTTCCACTTAGCCGCCCTGGTGTTTTCACACAAGAACTTAGTTCCAATATAGAGACAAATCTCAGACTAGTTACTAGCCTCCCTAAACATCCTGTTGTTCCTTTCCTTCCAAATAGTCCAATAGATATGAGGGGTAAACATTCGCCAAAGAAGTTGGAGGAGGCGGTGATTAGAGGGAGATCTCCAGTTGGTAAATTGATGCACATTGCTACCCAGGGCCCATGCGATACCCAACTTGTCGATTACTGCTTTCCAAATGCTGGTGGCATAATCATAGTGGATAAATAAGTGATTCACCATTTCCTCCTCCTTCTTACATAGGACACATCTATTCACCATGGAGAAGGCCCTCTTTATAAGATTATCCTGGGTTAATAACTTACCATGCATGAGGGTCTACCAAAAAAAATTGATTTTTGGAGTGAGCTGAGGGATCTACACCTTCTTCTAGTCCCCTGGGTTATTCTCCTCCTTCAGAAGTAGATTGTAAGAAAATTTTACCGAGAAGGTACTAGCCTAGGTGGGGGCCCAGATAATGGAGTCACCAAGACCCAAAATTCTGATACCAGTCAGGGTTTCCATGAGTTCCTTGGCCAATGGTTGAAGGTTCAGTCTGTCTCTTACCAGATTATGTATATCTTTCCAATCCCTTCCAATGATGTAGTTGGAGGTTCTATTCCCAAGGACAGGTCTGAGGTAGTCCATAAGAGGTTTGAATCTGTAGCTCAGGTTTGGGTGGTTCAGGATCCAATAGTCATTCCAAAATTTGATGGATCTCCCATTTCCAATTTGCCAAAAATCTCCTTTAGATAGCAAGGTCTTGCATTTACAGATGTTCATCTAGAGTTTGGATCCACTTGGGAGGTCACTATCATGGTACATCCTCCCATAGGGGTTTCCTTGGAGGTACTTAGCTTCCATTATTCTGCACCAGTCTACTTTCCTTCTATGAGTTTCCATGCCACTTTCGTGGTAAGGGATTTATTCATCAAGTCAATTATTCTTAGTCCCAGACCACCTAGTCTTTTTGAGAGGTAGACAGTGTCACAATTGACAAGAGACATCCTCTTCTTTTCTTTAGAACCCACCCACAGAAAGGTTCTCTGACTTCTTTCAAGTTTGTCTGCCATGTTGCTTTTGATCTTAAAGAGAGATACGAAGTAAATAGGGATCCCTTCAAGAGTGGAGGCCATGAGCTGAAGTTTACCAACATTGCTTATAATCTTCCCTTTCCAACCAATGAGTTTCCTCTAGGTTCTCTCCAAGATAGAGTTCCTGAAATCCTGGGAAACCTCCTTAACCATTAGGGGGAGGCCAAGGTAGGTAGAAGGGAGTGAAGCCAACACATGACCCAAGATTTGAAGCACTCTATTTTGTATCTCCATGGGGGTATTGAAGAAGAACAATCATCTCTTCTGATAGTTAATGCATTGTCCAGAAGCCCAAGCATAACTTTCAAGGATTTGTTTCCACTGTCTGGCCTCAATCACTAAAGAATGCCTGAAAAGGAAAGTGTCATCCACAAACTGTTCTAACACAACCTGATGAAGGGTAGAAGTAGGTTTGATGCCTTTTATTCTTCCCATAGAGGAAAGCATACTTAGATTCCTGTTAAGAACATCAGCCACCATAATAAAGAGGTAGGAGGAGAGAGGGTCTCCTTGTCTGAGACCCTTTTTAGGTTTGAAGAAGCCACCATGGGTGCCATTGACAAGCACAGAAAAGCTAACAGTTTGGGTACATTCTTGTATAATCTAGATAACCTTCTCATTAAAGCCCATTTTAGCTAGAATTTTAAGCAGAAATGACCAATTAACTTTTTCATAAGCTTTAGAGATAGCCAGTTTAAAGGCCATACTTGGGACCTTGCTCCTGTCCATAGAGTGGATGATTTCATGGGTGGCTATGGTCGCATCAAGGATCTATCTTCCTAGAAAAAAACCTTTCTAAGTAGTGCTGATAATCTTATCTAGAAGAGGCTTCATTCTGCCAACTAGAATCTTGGTAAGGATCTTGTATAAGGTGTTATAGAGGCTGATGGGCTTGAAATCCAACATAGTGGTCAAATTGTCATGTTTTGGGACAAGCACAATGTAGGTTTTATTATGTTGTCTAAGGAGGTACCCTATCCTAAAGAAGTCTCTGGCAGCACGGGAAATATCAGTCCCCATAATGTCCCAAAATTCTTGAAAAAATGTCAGAGGAAAGCCATCTAGCCCCAGGGCTTTGTAAGCTCCCATAGTGAAAATCGCATTCTTGACCTCCTCATCAAAAACATGTTTCGTGAGCTGGTCATTATCCCTATGAGTTATAGCACTTTGGATGTGGTCCAGGAGTTGATTTTGGATGTTGTTTGGGTAAATGGGTCCCTCATTAGAGTACAACCCCTTAAAGTAATTAGCTGCAACCTGATTGATTTTGTCCTTCTGCTTGATTTTGTTCCCTCCCTCATCCTTAATAGCAGTGATGGTATTTCTCTTTTTATGGTTGCTAGCAGACCTATGGAATAAAGTCATGTTCTTGTCTCCTTCAGCAAGCCACTGGATTCTGGATCTTTGCTTCCAATAGATTTCTTCTTTTTTTAGGGTTTCTGTCCACTTGTGTCTAGTCAACTCCTCCTCCACCTAAATCTGGGGTGAGTGGCTTCCAGAAGCCAATTGGACCTAGAGGGCCTCTAAGGTTTCAATCAGATCCTCTTTCTCTTTACAAAAGTCACCAAAGTTATGTTTTCTCCAACCTTTAACCTCCCTTCTAATAATTTCAATCTTTTGGGCAATTCTGAATATGGCAGTACCTTTGATGTTAGTCAACCACCAGAATTTCACTTGATCTCTAAAGGACGGGTGAGAACACCACATTATTTCAAATATGAAGGGGGTCAGGCCAACCTTACGGGCGTCATGCCAATAGAGAAGGAGGGGGTTATGACCAAATGTAGTTCTAGGGAGGGAAGACAAGGTAGAGTTCATAAAAAGGTCCCACGAAGAGGTGGCAAGGACACGGTCCAGCCGCACCTAGATGAGGTGGGTTCCCTTCCTATTATTGGTCCAAGTGAAGGGGTTCCCTTTTAGAGTGATGTCAAGAAGGCCTGTGGAAGAAATAAAATTAGCTAGCTCCTCCATGCTATCAAAGTAGTCCACTAGTCCACCACACCTTTTTGAGGGATAAAGGGGGGTGTTAAAGTCACTAGCCAGCAAGAAATTTGCAAAACTATCCTGATCCAACCGAAGGCCTAGATCAAACCATAGGGAGGCTCTTCTAGACTAGGTTTTAGGGGCATAAATATTAAAAGTGATCCATTCAAGTCCATTCTTCCTGAAGGTAATAGCTAGGAAATTTAGGGAAGAAGCAGCCAACTGACCAGTTATCCTATTGGGGTTCCAGAGTGTAGCAATGCCTTCGGATGCACCCACAGCTTCAGAGTAAAGGAATGCAGCACCCGACCAAAGATTGGGCGCAAGGGTGGAAAAATTACTAGCAGACATCTTAACTTCTTGTAGGAGAAGAACATCAAGCTTATGATAAAAAATGTAGTGTTTAACAACACTTTGTTTAAGGGAGCTGTTTAAACCCCTAACATTCCAAGAAAGGCAAATCATTTCTTACTTTTAAAGCTAGATTCTAGGGTTTGTTGCTTACCTGCTGCAACTTCCCTTGTGGTCCCTCTCGATCTCCTTGCATGGTCTAAAGGCCTTCCCCTGGGTGTTTCCATTCCCACATCAGCCTTCTTGGGTTTGGTTTTCTTTTTCTGTGTTTTCCATTCCCCTTCATCTTCCTCCAAACTGCAGTTAGAATCAAGGGAGCTAGAAGATTTCTTCACAAGCTTTCGGGGGGTAAATGTTTTATATGTTGCACTGTGAGATAGAATAGGTTTATTATAACTGCCTATAATTTTTAATATATTTAGTGATTATAAAACTATTCCATAAGCCTATGAGGAATCAAGTGCATAAGGTTCCATCGACCATGCTTTTAAACATCACTTATTTTTTATCAAATCTAGCCAACTATTTCAATGACATCATATCTAAATTTCTATCACATGCAATAATAAATTTCCATCCACCATTACTAATGTTACCTCCTATTTCTATGCCATTGAAGTATAAACCCTAACACTATTTAGCACTACCTAAGCATTGCCATCTTACCCATTACCAAAGTTCCACATAGGCATTGAATTTCCTATATTTTCCTTAAAATTACCTTGAAGGAAATATTTCAATATTGTTTAACATATCATGATTTTCACTCTATTAAATAAATGAATTTTTAAAAATTTAGAAATGTTTAATTAAGTCAGTTTAACCTTCACTAGGTGATCTTTTAAAAACAATAAAAGAGTCTATGTTGTAAATGTTAAAATATATTCTTATCATCATTTGTAGAATACTAATTAAATATATTTTATGTTTTTATATCATGAATCTTGAAATCAACCTCCTCACTCCATACAACTCTCAGACCTATAAGTTCAAAGCATAAAATTAATTCATTTGAAAGAATTATGGTACATGTTAAGTGAAATATAATTATAATTTATAGTAGAATGTGAGTAATGTGTATATAGGAAAAGAATCAATATTGCAATGTAAATCATTTTCTTAGTTGTTTCGGATACAACATCCTTAATCAACAAAATTAGGTTAGTTGACTCAAAATCATATTTTGCATGTTCATCTGTCCATCTTCTCCAACATAATCCTTGAAAAAAATTTCAAGTTTCATGAAAATCACATCAGCATACCTAGAAAAAGATAATAAATCCTAGATAAGAATATCTAATTATATAGATATACCTTGGATTTGTCAATTGTTCAACATAGCGAGTGCAAGAGCAATTTTCCCCTACTCAAATTGAAAATTAAAATAATAAAAGATATTATATTAAAAATGGTTGATTGAGAATTCTATGTTGTAAATATTATAATATATTCTTGTCATCGGTTATAGAATACTAATTAAATAGTTTTTATGTTTTTATATCATGGATCTTGAAATCAACCTCCTAACCCCACACAACTCTCATACCCATAAGTTCAAAGCATAAAATTACTTCATTTGAAAGGATTATGGTAAATGCTAAGTGAAATATAGTTATAATTTACAATAGCACATGAGTAATGTGTATATAGGAAAAAATTCAATAGTGCAATGTAAATCATTGTCTTAGATATTTCTAATACAACATCCTTAAACAACAAAATTAGGTTGGTTGACTCAAAATCATCTTTTGCATCTTCATCTATCTATCTTGTAAATTCTAAAATTCTAGTATCTTCCTTATAGTAATCTTCTCCAACATAATCTTTAAAAAAAATTTAAAATTTCATGAAAATCACATCAACATACTTAGAAAAAGATAATAAATCCTAGATAAGAATTTTTAATTATATAGATATACCATGGATTTGGCAATCGTTCAATAGAGCCAATACAAGAGTAATTTTCCCCTACTCAATTGCATTGTAATCTAGCAATTCTCTCAACAATCTATTACATATTCCCAATATCTCATAAAACTAATATTATTGGGAAAAATCATACGGAGAATCATTTGCTATTTTAAAACTCTAGATAAAATGAATCATGATGATTTCCTGAACTCTTTACAAATGGTGAATTTCTTTTGTAATTTAGGATTCTATGCTACTTATTTTATATTGATTCATCTTATGAGATTTCTTATCTTTGGAAGATTTACTTAGCTAGAAAGGATATTTGTGTGTATCTTTGATGAAAGATTTAATCCTATAGCCATAGTCATTTTTCAATTCTTCTTTCACCACAAAGGGGTTGCACTCAATGATAGAATGCATGATTAATCGATCTTCTAGTTGGTTATCACTTGTGAATATTAAGAGGCATTCTACAATGGTAACAAATGATAGAGTGTAATTGCATAAGTGTGTTACTAAACTCATCTTTTACATCAGCTTAATCATTACAACATGCCACTATTAGCATAACTTAATATTTATCAATACATGTGATTAAAAGTGTTTTTTTTTATCATTTGAAATAACAGACACAAGTTCATAAAAAACAACAATTTTGATTGATGAATAGGAAAAATCAATATTTAACCACCCCTCCTTGCTATTTAATATAAAATTAAAAATAAAATTATTTATAATTGAAATAATTGAAAAAACTCTTGATAAAACAACAGAATTTGATTGATGAATGAGAACAATGAATATTTGACTATGATCCTTTGCCTTTAAAATATAATTAAAAATGAAAATATTTATTTAATTGGCTATTGATCCTTTGTCTTTAATATTGAACTAAAAGTGAAATGGTTTATCATTCTAAATAGTTGAAGGAAGCTAGGGGTAAAACAAGAGAATTTAATTGATAAACAGAAACAATTAATATTTAACCAGATTTTTTCTCTTTAATATATGATTAAAAGTGAAATTGTTTATCGGTCAAAATAATTGCAAGAATCCATTTCTAAAACAATATAAATTGATTGGTGAACAGAAACAATTAGTACTCATTAGTATTTAACCACAGATCCTTAGGTCCTTGAGTGAAAGGAAATAAAATATTAATTCAAAACAGAGGAGGGAAAGCAAAACCAAAGACGATCGTCCATGGGAGAAAATTATGCATCTAGTAAAATAAAATAGGACTCAGAATAACAAGATCAGACATTTAACCACGATAGTTGTCGCCAAACAGCTGAAAGTCTCGCTTGAAATACTAATGAATGGTTCATCAATGATATTAATTTACTAATCAATTGTTCATCAATGATATTAATAGTTATATATACAAATATCTGAATAATCTTTCTATAAACGTGCTAAGGATTTGTACAAGTACTCGTTAATTGATTCACAACAAACTGTAAACTATTGATAACAAACTTAAAATGAAAGACACCTCTACAATACCTATTGACACATAATGGGAAGAACATAACTCAGTTATGACACCACTGAATCAGGGCGTCGATTTATATGCCTCCTTCTTGTGTGGACAGCATCCTTTCTCTCGAATTTCGCCCTCGCAACTCGGATGTGATGATGCACACTGTGACTGCATCTTATCCACGCTTGGGATGAACTTTGCATTGAAATTCTTATCCGCAAAATGGGCATCGAGATTGCGCCTGCCAGATACATTCAGAATACACATAACAAAAATGAGGAGAATTGTCAATTTCTTAACCGCTGACTTGCTCATCGTATTCGCAGTACGCCTGATGGCGAATAACCACTGAAATGTTCCACAACCCGTACGTTATGTTGCGAGCTGATAATTATAGCTTTGCAATGACTAATGATGTGACTTGATATTTGGGGTGAATAATCAAAACAGATGTGTGCTCTAATTGTTGATGGAAGAGAGAATTAGCGTGAACGGTAAAGGTCTTCTGCAACTAGGAGCCAAGTACACATATACTTATACAAGCTCTCCTCACAAAACATCTTGTCTTCCGATGGTTTTCGCGGCAATTTCCATGAGCCTGTAATGAGAGTAGAGGGAAAGTGCGGGGTTTGGTACTAGAAGTGATGAGGATTATCAAACCTTTGCCACGACGAAAAAATAACTATGCAGATTTCTTGGGGTATACGCTGAGAATACCATTGCAACTTGAATTCTACTGCCACTTGCCGGATCTGTTACAAAAGGAAGACGTGTATGAAACTGCCTCGCAAAAGACAAGAAATCACATTTAAGGAAAACGCACCTACAGTTACACAGCAGTAAGCTTCACTTTGGAGAGAAATGGTGGATGATTTGACATTATGTTATGATAATGTTCCAGGAAACTCACTTCTACGCGGGGCTCGAGAAATGCATCGAGGATTTCAAGTTGCTTTCGTTCCGCAGCGAGGTGTGGATCGAAGGTGGCAAGAAGACTATTCTCGCATTGGCTGTATGCAATGATCTTCAAATTAATATTTATATCTCCTCTAAGTTATGTTCATTGTTTCAAGGTTTTATTAAAAGAACTATTTTATGTAAATTGTCACATTTATTCTCTTTGTATGTCACATGTGTACGTGAATCTATATGGTTATGTATTTTCAGGCATGATAATTATTGATTTGTTTTATGGTGTGCCCGATGGTAAGAGTTTATTTTAGTGTGTTTCCTTTTCAATGTTTTGGTGACAAGAATGTTCTATAAAAAGTGGAAAGAAAATGAACGGAGCGGTTTCATTAAGGTTTTGATTTGTTATTTTGATGTAAATATTATTTAATATAAAGTAGCAATTTCATTTTTTTAATTTTAATTTAAATGAATTCAATTATAATAAAGTCAATCAGAAATTAGACTTCTAGTTTGTTTACTTTTTTCTTAATTTCTAATATTAGATTAGAAGTTTAATCATGCCTAATGAGAAAGTTCTATGTATGCCTTTTTGGTAAAAGATCTTAGTTCACTATTGTGATGCAATAATTCTTTAACACAAATAGATGCCTCTTCGGGTGTTGTCAAATGTGTCACACTAAAGAGGTTCCTCTTGAATTGAGTCTTAAATTGATTGTCTATAGAAGTGTATCTCTCCAAGGATTCAAAGGAAATAGTGTGCATTCAAATTAAACAAATGAAATATACCCAATGTGTTCTCTATTTAAATTTTTCCTATACCTAGTGTCAAATTTCATCTTTTGAGCTTGAGATCTAGGATTTTTCTCTTTCATCTCCATGCTCTAATACTAGCATTCAACCCACTTGTAGGTATCTACCTCTTGCAAACAAACAAGAAAACTTGTCTATAGCGACGAGTCACAAAACTAAGAACATTAGTAATATTTCACCCCAAAGTAAGTTATCCTTAAGCTCTTGAGGATAGTTCTTAAGAATGTACATTGAGATGTATCGAGGCATTGAATTTTTTATCTTTATTTTTATTAAAGGTGAATGATGAAAAAATTAAACGCCTCGATACATCTCGACATATTTTAAATATAGAGTATATATTAGCAAGTAGCAGTCGCAACAACGTGTGTAATATATTGAATAAATTAAAATGATTAGGGTTAGCATTTAGGGTTACTGTTTATATCATGGTTAGGTTACCATTAGGGGTACAGTTTATATCATGGTTAGCATTAGCATTAGGGTTAGAGTTTGGAGTTAGCATTTGTTTGGTTGGGATTGGAATTATAATTAGGTTAAGGGTAAATATTTAGATTTGGTTAGGGCTATGGTTTGGGTTAGGGTTAGGGTTAGGGTCAAGGTTAGGATTAAGTTTAAGATTAGTAAATTACAATTAGGATTTGGTTTAGGTTTATGATTATGGTTAGGGTTAATATTAGGGTTAGGACTTAGCATTAAGATTTAGTGTAATATGTTGAATAAATTAATATAGTTAGGGTTAGTATCAGCATTTATATCATGGTTAGGTATAGCATTAGGTTTATGGTTTACCATTTACAATTAGGTTTCAGCATTTATGATTAGGGTTTAGCATCTATGTTTAGAGTTAGGGTTATAGTTATAGTTAATATTTTTTTAGGGTTAGGGTTTACATCATGGTTAAAGTAGAGGTTAGGGTTACTGTAGGGTTATAGTTAGGTCAGGGTTAATATTATGGTTAGGTTACCTTTTAGGTTTTTGGTTGTGTTTTAGATTAATGGTAGCCTTATATTTACATCATAATTAGGATTAGTGTTTGGCTTATAAATTAGGTTAGAAATAGAATTATGGTTAGGATTAGGGTTTAAGGTGAGGATTACAGTTAAAATTAGGGTTTAAATCATGGTTAGGGATAGAGTGAGTATCTAGGTTAGACATAGGATTAGGATTTAGATTTATGTTTGCGACTATGGTTAGTGTTTTAGTGTTTAGGTTAAAATATAATTAGGGTTTGGTTAGGGTTATGGTTTGAATTACTCTTAGTGTTAGGGTTAGGTATGGGTTTTGGATTACTCATGTTTTTAGATCTAGAGTTATTCTTAGTTTAGAAAAATAGTTAGAATTTGGGTTTAGGTTATGCTTAGGAGTTAGTGTTAGGATTATGGTTAGGGTTATGATTTGATTAAGATATGATTAGAATTTAGTGTATATATCATAGTTAGGGTTAGGGTTTAGGGTATGAATAGGGAAAGGCTTAGAATTATTGTTAGGGTTAGGATTTTTGTATGAAGTATGATCATGCTTAAGGTTACTTATACTTAGGATTAGGATTAGGGTTTAGAGTAGGATTTAGATTAGGGTAAGCTTAGAGTTAAGGTTCGGTTTAGGATTAAGATAGTGATTATAGTTAAGGTTTAGAGTAAAGATTCAATTTTAATTATAGTTAGGGTAAGGATTAGGGTCTAGGGTTTAGATTATAGTTTTGGGTTTAAGGTTGTGATTATGGTAAGAGTGAGGATTTACATCTTAGATAGTATTATGGTTAGGTTAGGATTTTGATTATGGTTAGGGTGTAGAGTTAGGGTTAGTGTTAAGATTAGGGTTAGGTTTAGAATTATTATTAGAATTATAGTTAGGATAAGGGTTTACGTCATGGTTAGTGTCATGGTTAGGGTTGGAATTTTTATTAGGATTACGATTAGGGCTTACAGGTTAAGATTATTACATTATAATTATGGTTAGGGTTAACATCATGGTTAGCATTATGGTTTGAGCTAATGCTTTGATTAGGGTTAGGATTATGATAAAGGATTAGGCTCATTCCATGATTATGGTCACATATTTATATAGGGATTGAGTTAGTATTAGGGTTTAGCAATTACGATGAGGATTAGAGTTTAGCATTTAGAATGAGGGTTTACTATTTAGGATCAAAGTTTAACATTTAGGATTAGCATTAAGAATAGTATTTTGTAATCTGGATTAGTATAAGGGTTTAACATTTAGGATTTAGGGTTATGGTAAGGATTATAATTAGGGTATACTTTTACATCATGGTTATTATTATAGTTAGAGTTAGGATTTTTATTAGGATTGAGATTTAGGGTTAGGGTTAGAATTAGAGTTTAGGGTTAATTTTAGGATTTAGCTTTACAATTAGGGTTACAATTAAGGTTTAGAATTTAGGATTATAGTTAGGGATAAGGGTTAGGTTTAATTTTAAGATTAAGGTTAGGGTTAGGGTTAGGGTTTAGTCATGGTTAGGGATAAGTATATGGTTAGGATAAGGATTAAGATTAGAGTTAGGGTTTACATCATGTTTAATTATTGAGAGAAGAGAGAATAAGCGTAAACGGTAAAGGTCGTCTGCAACTAGGAGCCTTACACATATACTTATACAAGCTCTCCTGACAATATTTCTACTTTTCCGATGGTTTTCGCGGCAATTTCCATGAGCTTGTAGTGAGAGTAGAGGGGAAGTGCGGGGTTTGGTACTAGAAGTGATGAGGATTATCAAACCTTTGCCACGACAAAAAAAATAACTATGCAGATATCTTGGGGTATACGCTGAGAATACCATTGCAACTTTTATTCTCCTGCCACTTGCCGGATCTGTTACAAAAGGAAGACGTGTATGAAATTGCCTCGCAAAAGACAAGAAATCACATTTGGGAAACATTTAAGGAAAACGCGCCTAGAATTACACAGCAGTAAGCTTCAATTTGGAGAGAAATTGTCGTTTTATGAAAAGTTTAACAAGTGGCTTGGGTTCATTTTATTGACTGCTCTCAAATGGTGGATGATTCGACGTAGTGTTCTGATAATGTTCCAGGAAACTCTGTTTTACGCGGGGTTCGTGAAATGCATCGAGTATTTCAAGCCGCTTTCGTTCCGCAGCGAGGTGTGGGTCGTTTTTGTGTATTGTATCGAAGTTGGCAGGAAGATTACTCTCGCATTGGCATTGGCATTGGCAACGATCTTCAAGTTAAGGGTTATATCTCCCCTAAGTTAAGTTATGTTCTTGTTCACGGCATTTGAAAGTTGGCGAAGCCCCTGTTTGTCATGACACACGCCTCTACTCGCATGATCACCAAGCGCCGCATGGTTTTATTACCGGGATTGTGACTGGAAATGACTTAGATTTGTGGCAAAGTGCGTTTTTACCTTCTATGGAGCTTCTGCGGTGAAATGATGGCGTCCCCCATCGATGCAACCTCTGTCTCCATCCGCCCTGTCCATTGGCTTGATTCGTTTCGTACTGCATTGAATTATCGCATGTGCATACATTATACAATTTAAAAACAAGAATATACATGTAGAAACATCTTTTACATGAAACATGGAATAAAGTGTGCAAATTTTTTTTAAAATATCTGAAGTCATACATTTGATGTATTTAGAAATAGCATTGGAAATTACATCTCTATGATACATAGCATTTAAACGTATAAGAAAGAAATTCAAGCACCTAAACATGATACTAATAGGAATGACATAGTGACCATTTAGAATATTTAGCACGTAAATGGTTAGTAGAAAGGATTTTAAGGGTGAATTTGAGGTGGAAAGGGTGCTTTCAATTGTGACTATAAACAAGAGACGCAAAGCGTCAAACTTCCTGCCAATAGATAGGAAAATAGAGATGAAGAGAGATTTTTTAAGAGTGTGAAGAAAGGTCAACAAATTCTTTGGATCAAGAAGATAATCTAACGTGATTGCCCATACTATGTTTGCAATAAGGACATAGGGGGACAAAGGGGAAAGATGGAGATAGAGAGAGGTTGAAATTTGACATAAAATAAGTAGTAGTTGAAGAATTGAGTCTTTAGACACATATTTATTTATTAAGTTTTTATGGAACATATGTCAAGTTGGGTTTTTTAAGTTATTAATGGTAAAGTTTTTTATAATTTAAATGTTTGTCATTGGTTGTTCCTTTCTGAACAATTTATTTTTTACATTATTTTATTGCATGATAGATTATTATTTTGTAATAATTAATAATATAATGAAGATATTTTTTAATTTATGTTCGATTAAATTCAAAATTACATTTATGAAATATTAATTAGAATAAAACTACAAATTAAAATAAATTAAAATCTTCTTAAAAAGAACAAATTTATTTTTTCTTTTATTGAATTTCTATATATACGGATAAAAATAATTACTAATAGTTAAATTTTAAAAATATAATTATTAAAATTTTATTAATATATAATAGATTATAAAAATTTCTTATTAATATAATTAATTAATTATATATTATATCTATTATATTAAAATGAAATAGAGATAGGAAGTGAATTATAGGTAGAGATATAATGATGGTGTAAAGAGAATTTAAAATAAAAAAATTATCAAACTTTAAAAAGTATTAATGTTTGTCATTTTAAGAAATATTTTTGAATTAAATCATAGTAAATTATTCATTTCTACAATTTAAAAAATAAATTTAAAATAAATAATTTTTTTTGAAAAGAAATATAATTATTACAATAACAAAAAATATTGAATACTCAAATATTTCATTATAGATCTTTTAACATGTTTATATAAGTGCAATTGGCATGGCAAATAAAATCATAGTCATCCAAGAAAATAAAGATTCCAAAGCAAAATGAGCAAATAAAGTTTTAGCAATAACTTCTATGTCTAGTTGCATTGAGTAACCATTCAGTCCTTGCAATCAATGACATGCACATAAGGCATTCATTAATCTTGAAATTTTTTGTTCTTGTCAATAAAACAAACATTGACACAAGAATCCTTACAACATAATCAACAAAGTAATATTTATGACAAAGATAAACATAAAGAGAGTATAGGGACATGAAATAATGATAATTAAACAAAACTTGAACCAAAATTTCATCTCAAAAAATGTCAATTTAAAATCCATGCAATTTGTAATCTTGAATAAGTTATAACTTATAATTATAACTTATAATTATAACTTATAATTAAGATGGCACAGGGCTTCTTTCCTGATTAACATCTCTAGTACAAAGATATATTCATAAATTATGAAGCAGTAAATTTTAACAAGGACAAATATCTTCCTTAATAACTCATCAAGGTATCTATAAAATCAAATGTGATAATCTTGCTATCCAATAGAAAAAATATAATAGGCCAGGACCAAAAGAAATCCAGGTTGAAAGCTGTAATATATGAAGTAAGAAAAATGTCATCAGCTTCATTAGCATTTGTTGTACATCCACTGCACATATACATTTTTTACATCTACATCTAATCTTGCAATGACTGACAGTTAGAGTTAGACAATAGTAAGTCATGCAAAGCAGAGCAGAAAACATACTTAAGTGCTAATTTTTTAATTTTAAAACTTGATCAAGTAGAAGCTCATCAATATTGTTTTTGAAATTGACTTTGTATATTTTATAAAAAATATTGATTTTTAATTTTAGATCTTGATTAGAAGTTCATCAATATTGTTTTTTTGGAAACTGACTTAGAACCAATGATGTTTATAACCAAATAATTTATTTTTATCTAACAAGTCCCATAGGTGGTGATTACCATTGGTATACCACAAACTATTCTATAGTTTAGTTTACAGGGAGAAGTTGTGGCATTTGGTCAAAATTACAAGTGTTTCATCAACGCTTCCACATCTTGCACTCTGTTCTAAATGTGGCATATCATTTTTCATACAAGTGTTAAATTTCATCAGTTTTTCCACAACCTTCATAGCATGTTAGCATCCATCCTGCCTGTTGATGCCATAACTACCCAGGTAGACATGTATGCAAAATGTGCAAGTAAGCCAAATTCCTGGTACTGAGAAAATGAGAATATTAAAGAGATGTCATTCCATGAAATGAAATGATACGGAATATGGAGATGATGAAATTGCTGAAAAGGCTTTAGAAATTTTCAAGCAAATACAATTGGCAGGTGTAAAGTTAAATTATTTGCCAGTGTCCTTCCTTATGGTTCATAGACAAATAACCTGAATTGTTTCACAGAATTTATCTAAGATAGGTCATCGCATGGAATGTAATGATGGCAGGATAAACAGAAAATGACTATGTACTTCTCCCGTCAAAGTTACCTTGTGCTCAGCCTTGTCTACTGAATCAGCTCACTCAATTTCAACAACCATTAAAATTGGACCTCCAATCTTCTCGGTGGCCTTCACACTATAGCGCATGTAACAGAGTTGGACCCTAAAGCAGTCACAACTATTGGTAAATTTGTGAGACCATTGATCCTGGATGAATTCGACCACATTCTGGTGATTCACTACAAAGTCCACCTTCTTCCAGAGAAGGTAACCCAAAATTCAACTGCCAGAGAGAATTTTGGTGAATTCAAAGGGAAAAATGAGTCTTTTTTTCTCATAACTGGAATTCATAGGGGAATTGGGTGTTTTGAATAATTGGAATTCGAAGGGTAATTGGGTGTTTTTTTTCTCATAATTAGAATGCAAAGAGAAATTTGTTATCTTACTAGTAATAAATTCAAGAACAAGTTATTTGAGAATATCTAAAATCCCCAAAGAATACATACGATACTAACTGCTTTCATACAATACAGACTGTTTACAGTGGTAATCTTTTTTAAATACCAAGAAGACAACAAAAGCCCCAAATAATATAGAATTTTCTGGCTATTCACAAAATTAATCTAGGAAATGTCCAAAAGCTCAAATAAAAGAAAAACTTACCGATGATAAATGTTATCCCCCTTCTTATTCCGCCAATGCCTGTCACAAGAAGAAAAAAACCCAATTAGTTTTATAGTTGATGTTCCCAAATGCGTTAAAGAAATTCAGCGGCTCGGAATGAGCTTTCTTGCAATGGCAAAGAAATTGACGATTTAGATCTGTAACAATGGCAGTGGTAAAGAAAATGCAGCGAATGATCCAGATAACAAGTGGGACAAGTTTTCAATTAATGTACAATTAATTTTTAATGCACATTTAATTTGAAAAGGACAGACAACCTGTCATCTGATAATATTTGTGCCAAAAGCACTGGGTATTATTTTTTATTTTTTTATTTTCTTGTAATTTCCATCTGGGAAATTAATTTTTCTGCTTGCCTTTTTATTTGAGAACCAATAAAAACTCAAATAAATAACTATTTTCTAATTTCAAAAATATATAAAAACTAACAAACTATATTATAGACTTAGGATTAGATAAATTCTAAAATCCTATTGGTCAAACAAATTTCCTAGCATCAAATCGATTGCATAAGTTTACCTGTCATAGGCAGGAACTAATAAGGATACTATTAACAAGGATTAATTACTAAATATTTGGGTAAATAATTGGTTAAACTTAGAATTCTAGAGGTGCATTAATGAGGCTAAATAGATGACAAAATTTATAATGAACATCATAAGTACGTATAAGGTAAGTTTTTAAATGTCCTATTTTTCTATGTGGGTCTTATGATAGGTCTAGAGCCTAAATCTACCTTAGAAGGAAAATGGGCACCATGGATTTTATCAAAGGTCTCATGTTTTGCTAGAACAATAAATTTAACCTTGATAAATATTTTGTTTTAGTCATAAAACTAAATTTAGATGTGACGAGATCCATATTTTTATGTGCCATAAGATTATGGAGTAAGGGTTCTTAGGTTAATTTCTCAATTTCATTCCTTCAAAAAAATGTACTATTATGGGAAAATATTTGGACATTTACTTCTTGTTAGAAGCTAAATGATACAATCTACAAGATGAGTTGGTGATAAGGTCTAGTAGGTTCCATGAGTATAGTTGTATGGCATAATTGGCAAGAGACCAAGGTATGATAACCCTAATGAAAAACCCAAAAAATCTATGGATGCAAGAAAATAATATAGTTGCAGAGCTCCTCACACTCAGTTATCAAATGCTTCAATTTTTAGAATTTTAGAGATCAAGGTAGAAATCAATTTTGATGTAGTTCAATACAATGTCTTTATATGATACACTTGGAATTAAAAGAATTATAAGCCCCAACTTACAATTATAATTAGGTTGTTACAATTTTTAATCTATGTTGTTATGAATAAAGTTGTAGTTGTACACTTTGTATTTTATTTCTCATTTGTGCTTTTAATAAAAGTCATTTTGTCATCTTTATTAATCTATCTAATATGATGTCTTATCTCTATATATCTAACATCTTCCATGAAAATGAGTTTCCTTGTTCTCCTTCATGATACAAGTAGAAGAAAAAAACTCATCACAAATGGCTATGCATTTAGCCAATAGATTTAAATCATTTTATTCCTCATCTTTTCTCTCTTCATCTCTTTATGCAACACATTTCTATCCTATTAAATATCTCTTAGCTTCTAAACAAGATTTTTTCTCCTAGTTTTTTTCATCTTTCTATAGTTTAACAACCACCTTTGTATGTTCAAAATTTATGGTTTTCCTACTTGTGACATTATACAATGACTAGTTGAAAATTACTATTATTCAATTATTCTTCTTGCAAGTAAAAATTTAGAGATCTTTCTAGGATATGATAATATCTATATATAGGTACAAAATTTGAGCACCCTAAGATTTCAAAATGAATGTTCAATACACTTCTAAATATGTTATCTCATGTAAATTTATGACAACAGTTGTTGTCTTCGAAAACAAAAGTGAAGTGTGTAAATTTAATTAATATAGATATAGATTGACTAGTTTATTATGAGTCACAAAATTGTACCTAAATTTCCCCTCATCGCTCAATTTTATATAAGAAATTTACAACCAAATATATATCACTTAATTTCATACTTTTGTTACTCTTGCAGATCATGAATATCATCAATAATAGTGGTGAGCATATATACCCACTATTATGATATATATAATAATGTTGGTAAGTGTATATCTTTCACCTTTACACTTAAATGGTGAATATATATATTTATATACATATGATGATAAGTATATATATGGTATTATTGCCAAAAATTTGGTACCCCATGGTTTAAATTGGTCTAAGGAACCTTTTATTTGAAAATGGAGTCATTTTCTAACTAAGAGATGCCTGTCAAGATTTCAGGATTCAGCTACCAGAGCTTCCTGTTGGGATTTTGGGATTTAGCTACCAAATCTTCTTGTAGGGATTTCAGGATTCTGTTGTTAGAGCTTCCTATCAGGATTTTGGGATTCTACTGCCAGATCTTCCTATCGGGATTTCAAGATTCTGTTGCCAAAGCTTCCTGTCAAGATTTTGGGTTTTTGCTGGCAAAGCTTCCTGTCAAGATTTTGTGATTCTACTACCCGAACTTCCTGTCAAGATTTCAAGATTCTGCTGCTAGAGCTTCATGTTGAGATTTTAGGATTCTTCTACCAGAGCTTCTTATCATGATTTTGGTGGCTATAAAATCCCTTCAAGCCTCTCATTTCATCAAAATATTAAAGGTTATCAGCCCATGAGAAGCTAGGTCATTTAGGTTTTTCAAGAAATGACACCTAGAAGACACTTGTCATAGTTTCATTGTTTCTTATTTTCAAGAATTTCATATTGTAACCCCCTCGGGTAGGTGAAGGGACTATATATTGTATTTCAAACTCTTTGAAAATCATTGATAAATTTTGGCCATAATTCCCCTTCATTAGGACGACTAAGTGAGACTCAAATTTTGAGTCATGATTATTGCTCATTAAAATTTTGTTATTATGCTTTATTGTGGGATAGGTGAATATGGGAAGATTCAATAAATTAGTCATTGATGTCAAACTATGTTTTCGAATCTGTGATTATAAGGCGATCTAAGACTCATTATTTATTGTTTTCTTCTATTTTCTTCGTATTGTTCAAAAAATTTATATCACTTGTGGGTACACTGCACATGTAATCTTCATGGTCATGGAGGTGCATTTGTAAAATTAATTATGGTGATTTCACTTTGTTTTTATTTTCATTGTCCTGAGAATTGAGGCACAACTGTAGAAATTAGTTACTTTAAAGTTGATTGCATATCTATTTGTGAATGTCTCATAGTGATGAACATTCATTTAAAGCCTCTTCTACTCTTTGGTTAAGAGAATACTCCATCTTTATATATATATATATATATATATATATATATATATATATATATATATATATATATATATATATATATATATATATATATATATATATATATATATATATATACATATATATATATATATATATATACATACATATATATATATATATACATACATATATATATATAGATATATATATATATATACATACATATACATACATATACATACATATATATACATACATATATATACATATATATACATATATATACATATATATACATATATATATACATATACATATATATATATACATATAGATATACATATATATATATATACATATATATATATATATATATGTATATATATATATATATATATATATATATATATATATATATATATATATATATATATATATATATATATATATACATATATACATATATGTACATATATACATATATATATCTATATATATATATATATATATATATATGTATATATATATATATATGTATATATATATATATATATGTATATATATACATATATATATATATATATATATATACATATATATATATATATACATATATATATACATATATATATATACATACATATATATATATATATATGTATGTATGTATTTCAGGGAGTTGTACCTATCAATTCATTTATTGAGATAATTGAAAGCTCTTTCAACTGTTCATTAATAGAGAAGTCTTGTGAGGGTTTGAGTCAATATTATTAAAGACCAATCCGTTAACTAAGAGATTTTTGGCGACTCTGCTGAGGAATGAATCAAAGTGCCAGTTCTTTGTTTTCCTCATAAATTTGAAGGTTCCTCTCTAAGGATGGAGGTTAGTGGCTCTTTTATTTAGAACCTCTAAATAATGTATTTTGGTTAAAAGAAGTCAAATTTAAATTTATGGCTTTGGTTGTAGCTCAGTAATGGTAGCATCATTTCCACCCTTTTTCTTTGCCTTTTTACACAGTTCTACCTATAGGCTCAAAAATACATTTTCCAAAATATTCCAGAAGAAAAATCAAGATCCTAAAACCACATTTGTGAATTTAATGTTTTTGATTAAGTAAAATAGGTTTTATAGGGCTCTTGAAACCCACAACAAAATAAAAGTCTTGAGAATGTCAAATAAACCAACCAAAGTAAAACATCTGAAAGTAGCAAGGATAGGCTACCACAGGACCGAACATGAAAAAGAAAAGAAATAAAGCAAAAATAGGGAAAACAATTATGCTAAGCTCCTAAGCATAACCACCGCATTGTTTTCAAGGGCTTCCATCAGTTGAATCATATCTTTAACATTCTGCACTTGGGAGTCTTGCAGACCATTCTCCCTGATCTTCTTGGTTCTGGCCTTGGTTCTCTTCCCTGGGCCTTCCATCTACTCCTTGTCTTCCTTCTTAGTCCTCAGATCAGTCTTGGGATTCATATTTTATTCCATCTTTTTTATCAACAGTTTTAGATTTTTGTTGGACATCTTAAGGATATTAAAATTTTGCTCTGCCACTCCCTTAAGGGTCTTTTCCAAACTAATCATTTTGGACTCCATGTTCTTGACCCTAGTTTCTAGGCTAGGAGAGTTCTCTATTTGTGAATTTAATGTTTCCTATGAGATTCTTGGAGTTTTAGAAGATGTTTTTGTCTAACTTTTTTTGAGTCCCTTGTTAGTGTTGTTGCAATTTGGTTCCAACATTTAGAAGAAGCATGTAGACTACCAAATCAACAAGAACATAATCCAAGAATATCCTTAAGCATCGTGAAGCTCAAATGAACAATCAAATTTGGATCCTAACTAATGAATTTTCCATCATTCTATGCTATACCCCCAACACTGTCACCTTCCTCTATAAAACTTAAAAGTCCCTTGCGGACATTCAGAATCAAAAACCCTTTGAATCAAAAATAAATCACCATGTCCTAAACATATTTCTAACTGCACAACTAAAAATATCAAAGTGTGTACATATGAAAAGAGAATCTTTGTAACTATGTTACACTGGTGGACAATAAAGTAGCTAGTCACAATCTGTGATCTCATAACTTTCTAAAATCATTGTGTCAATACCTGAAACTTGACATGGACCTCGTAGACAACCTCTACTTTATCTCATGAGGTTTGTGTCTCCTCATCTTCAGTAACCTTTCCTCGCCATACCTTTTAACATACTATTCCTCTAGAAAAACTATATAACAAATATGTTGACATCAATGACAATACATCTAAACTTGTCAATAATCCCTTTGGTTTTCCAAAAGGTTAAATCTCCTCCTAAGGATTTGTCTCATTAGGATGGTTGGACTACAATTATTTGCAAAGGAAAGGGATCTTCACTTGCCTCATAGAAGTAGTTTAATATCACTGCTTTGTAGTCGCAAGCACAAAAACCAACTCAACTACAATTGTATCCCAAGGCCCAACTACAAGCTCAATATATTTCAAACCATGACATATAATAGAAATCTTCATCTAAGAGTGTTTACTACCTTGTTTGAACCCCTTGTGTAGTTGTATCAATTTTGTGTGTGTATGTGTGTATGTCTGTGTGTGTGTGTGTACACACACACACACACATACTAAAATAGGTAAATATTTGTAATGGGTACTCATTTAGGAATATGATCCCTGGATACAATAATGCTTACCAATTCCAATCAAGTAGGATTTTTGGTTTGACATCTTATTAGTAAATTGTATCTATGTTTAAATGAACATGTAACCATTCCTATCAATATTTTTTCTATGCACATCACTTTAACTAAAAGTGTTCTCTTTAACTATACTATAGTAATTTTCAAACTTCATCAAAATATTATAATATGGCATTTCTTTAAGTAATTATGAATTATTTAAGCAGATACAGTTATTTGATGTTTCTTGAATTATTATATTGCATCTAATAAAAATTATAGCTAGACAAAGGATATTTTTGATATATGATTAGTTCTATTTTTCATGTCCTCAAGTTTATTTGCATGTTTATGAATACATTGACTATACAACAAATGGACGAAGGCACTTTTTCTATTTGATTAAAAATGATCAAATTCTCTTTTATAATATTTCTTATTGGTTTTATTTTCTATTTTGGATTTTAAATCACCCAGGAAGTGATTAAATTATAAGTGGATATAAAAAACCCTTCTTTAGTTACATGTGTAACAAATTAGCAATGTTCTATAAAAGAAGAATTTATGTATATAACAATAATACTTGATTTTATAGGTATTTTAATAACAAATAATTAAGATTATTTGTATACATCGAGTGTGGCTAAGTTATGTGACCTATTTCAATATCTTATCCCTTTAATTACCTTGTTAACATGGGTAATAATAAGAAGCTAGGTCTACTTTAAGAGGAAATCGATTCAGGCTTAGAAAAACTCTTGAGAGAGAGTACCCACTTGAACAAAACCATGGGTGTCAATTTTTGGATTGGATTCTTGAACCTTAATATATTAATTTTAAAATAGGTACCTAGTTTTGTAATGGGTATTAACATTTCTCTAAGAATAACCTCCTTGATCTTACAAATCCAAAAGTATAAATGAATGGGTCTCTCTTAGTAGCCTTCTCATAATTCTCTATAATCACACCATGAGTTTAGCCTTGTTATTATGAACTAACAAAGTTTAGCTCTTATGTTTTTTTCTAGTGATGTAGAATTTGATTTGGATCACCGTCTTGGTACACTAGCAAAGTTTTATAGCTAGATAAAAATTCCTTTGAGAAATGGTTTGAAAATATCATAAAAAATATGATATCTAAATTATTTATTAGCCAACACATAAAATAATGGTGGAAGAGATAATCCTCATTAATTAAATATAAACAAAATAATTTTTTGAACAAATCGAGAAAATAGAAGCATTAGCAAATAACACCCTAACTAATATGGTAAAGTAGGGCCTATAAATTTTTTAGTGAAGTGGGGCCAAAATGAAAGGTCGTCCAATCATATCATGAGTTTTCTCAAATTCAAATCTGAGAAACACTATTTTATCTAACTTGAATTTCTTAGTTTGTTTCATAACTTACCCTATAATATTATTTTTTGAAAGATTGTTTTTAATCAATATTTCTCTATGTGAATAACCAATAGGAGAATATGTTGAACACAAGTACAAGGGTCTTTTCAATGATATTCTATAAAAGGTCCAATAGAGTGGTTAATCTCTAACATTAAATTGATATTGTTAGAAATGGATATAATTTAGTATTATATTCATTCATGAGAAAATCTTGAAATCCTATATCACAAGCATTAATATATCCCTTATTTGAATCATGACCAGTATCATCTATGAAAGTTTTATGGAATTTATTGGGACATTCATCACAACTATATGAGTTTTCATTAATTATGTCAGCAACATCAAAACATTTGCTTTAGACAATAGTTTTTCACAAGCATGTAAAATATTTATTTTATTGATCTCAATCTTGGTTGAAATTATGTGTTTAGAAGTATTAGAATAAATCATTTGAATCTTGATTTCCAACCCTTAAAAATGAAGGTTGGATTTGTTATGAGCATTTTAAAACATGTACACATCCATAACATGCACTTAGTAGCATAATCTAGTCACTTGCACTTGTAAGGATTTGTGAGAGGGCATTTACTTGAGCTAAATAGAGAACTGATTGAGTTATAATAACATGGCCAAATAGGATTTGTGGTGGATTCTAGCTAACCAACAACAATGGATCCCAAAAAAATGGGTGTTGCAAGTTTATACATTAGACCACCATGTAATCCAACCCATGTAACCTTGGGTACATGACACAAGGTTCTAAAAATGTTGTATATGAGCATGAGTGGGCTTGAATGAAGAAAAACTCAAACAAAAAAATTTCCTCTTGACTAACAAGGCTTATTAGCTTCCTTGGAGTTCTAGTGGAGCCACCACCACTTGTCTAGTTTTATCATTGAAATTGGTTGAGCATATTTTGTAGGTTCTAAAGCTTTAATAATTGTATCATTAATATATTTCCTATTTAAATATCAATTTCAAAACTCTTATTGAAACCATTACAACCACCCTTATGATTATTAACATTAATTTATCCTTCCACATTCTTAAATTGAATAATTTAAATGTGAATTTATACTTCTAAATAAATAAAAGACATTCCAATTTTATATTTAAAAAGTTAACACGTAAAATTATGTTTGGTACATCTATATCCAATACTCATGAAACATGAGAGAAATCATCAGTTTATAATTTAACTCAACAATATAATATTTGGAGATACTCTAGTTTGACTATTTAATTTTCTAAAACAAAATCAAAGATGGTGTTACTTAGAAAGTTAACTTAGCAACGATAACATAAAGAAGATCCAAAACACGGTCATAAAAGGCTCCTCTATGTTCTTATATAATGAAAAAAATAAAATTGAAGCGTCAGGTAACGCAAACCGCCATAAACTGACTAGCAGACGCGGACCACGCAAGTTTGTTATTAATTTGTTGTACAATTCAACGTATGCCGTTCTGAAATCACTTTTAAGGCGAAAGGAATGACACAAGCAAATACGAAACTGTTTCTTGGAAAGATTCATCTATGCGAATTCATGGGAAAGAGCGTATAGAATTAATACAGGCGTCATGAAGCATTCGAGTTAGTTTCAGTGAAGTCACAGGGAAGAAACATGTTAAGTAAGGCTTCACACGTAGAATTAATGTGAAAGCGGCCTTACATTTGAATTGCGACAACAATTTTAATATAGATTTTGTCAAACTCACCACGACAAAAAGCCTATGAAGGTTTCTTGGCGTACACGCTGAGAATACCATGTTCATTGAAACTTCACTAAGACCGTGTTTCTTAATACTTGCCATGTTTATTTCTTCTATAAAGAAGACACTGCTATTAGCATTCCAAAGCGAAGAAATCACAGAAAAGAAACACTGAGAGAACGAGGCGCTAGGAGATACGCAGCACTAAGCTTCAAATCGGAAAGAAGTCGACCCTTTTATAGATAGTTTCACAAATGGTTTCCGTGACTGCAAGTTCTATGCAAGTGGCATCGCACAAGGCTTGGCAGAGGGCAACGAACAAGATTTCTAAAAGAAAATATACATCACATTATCGCAGAAAGGGCCTGTCTCCATCGCCACAGATCAGCATTGACTCCTTATCAGATGTACTCAAGGAATCTCTATTAGACTTGGGATTATTCCCAGCCGAGAGGAAGATCTGTGCTGATGCACTTTTGGACATTTGGGTTTATGTTGAGAAGCTACAAAGGCCTGATGCTTCCGCCATCTTATCAGAACTTGTGGACAGAAATCTGTTAAATTTAACTGGCAATCCAAGGTAACTGCCTTTTCTTTTATATATTGGTTTTCTTTTAATCATGTGTTTCAATTCTAAACTGATATGGTGTCATCTAACAGAGGAGGTACAAAAGTCACTTACGCAAATGTTTCAGAGCTATACGTCTCCCAGCGTGATTTAATGCGAGATTTAGTCTTGGATTTAGGACACCAGGAAAATATACTCCACCGCAAGAGGTTGTTCATCGAAAGAAAAAATGGTAGTTTTCTGGGGAAATGCGAGTTGATCATAGAGAGAGCATTTGACACTCAAATTCTCTGCATTCTCACTGGTAAGTTATTCAAGCAATCTTAAGCATCGATTTTGGTCCAGAAAATATATTTATTTGTAATGCTATCCATCATTTTTGATGTTCATTGTTGATCTACAATTGTATAAAATACATGAAATTCAAAAATGATTTTCATAATAGAACATGGTTTACATCACTTTTCTGCTAAGCTGGCTGGCATTTGCATGAATTTCGCATATACAACTAGCAATCATTATTGGAGCTTAATTTTCTAATTGGATTTTCTCTGTAAAAAATGTATGCAGGCCCCATGAAGGAAAATGACTGGTATGATATGAATTTCCCGGAAACAGTAGCTCTGCTGTTACTATTCACTTCGACAGAGTACTTTCTTCCCCCATTTCTGAAATCCATGAAAAAGCTAAAGTTTCTGATGATATCCAATTGCGGCACAAACAAGGCAACAGTGAAAGGTTTAGATGTCTTGTCTTCACTCACTCAACTCAAGAGTGTTCGCTTGGAAAGGTTGATTTCACCCCTTGGTGGAAAACAGAGCATTGAAGCACTGCAGAACATAGAGAAGTTATCTCTGAGCTTATGTGAAGGATTTGAGCACATACCCACATTCACGAAGCTACAAGATTTTAACTTGGACCACAACAATAATTTGGAGGAGTTACCTTCTAGTATCTGCAATATGCCCTCCATTCTGTCCTTGTCTATTACCAACTGCCATCAGCTTCAAAATTTAACAAATGATTTTGGAAATATGAGTACTCTACGAATGTTAAGGTTATCGGCATTACCGTGCCTGGAACAACTTCCTGCATCGATTGGAAAACTTGAACAGTTGGAGTATCTAGACATTTCACTTTGCGAGGGCTTGAAAGAACTTCCACAGGAAATAGGACAGCTCAAGAAATTGAAGGAGATTGACATGAGAGAGTGTGCTCGTTTGATGTTGTTACCTTCAAGTGTTTCTGAACTAAGTTCCCTGAAGCTCGTTACCTGCGATGAGACGATTGGGAAGCAGTGGTTGCGTGCCAAGAGCACTTCTATTCCAGAGCTTAGAGTTGAAATTGTGGAAGAATACTTTAGTTTGGATTGGCTTGATGTCTGACTTCTAATTTTCTTACCTCTCATCTTGAACGACGAGAACCAAGGATTTTGACATACTTTGTAAATATCTTTTGTAATTTTTTATGTTCACTGGAACAAATCTATATAATGTCATCTATATTTTCAGCCTATAACCATGATCAGTTTTGTGCCAGTCAAGTGCAGTAAACATTCTTTTCTGTATTGTACATGCACAACGAGCGTATATAATTGATATCACTTGTTTATAATGTAACACCATATTATAATATTTTGGAGATGCCATAGTAAAAATATTTAATTTAAAAATCAATTAAAAGATAGCCTCATAAAATGTTAACTTAAGCACTGATAATTTGGAAGACCCCAAACGTGGTCATAAAGATTCCTATATGTTTTTATATGAGGAAAGAATATTTTTCATGTGTTTAGCTAAAACACAACGCGCCAAAAGTCAGCTTCCTGTATACGTGAGGAAGGAAATTGGAACTAACTAATTAATTTATTCAACTACTTTAACAGATAGCATTCTGAAACCACATTTAAGATAAAAGGAATGCCACAAGATTATACGAAACCATCTTACACATTCCTGCGAAAGAGAGTAAGAAAGATAGGACATAAAAGTTCCACGCACATTCATGCGAAAGAGGAAAAATCTCTTAAATGCAGCTTCCTGCGAAAGTAAGTGTGAAAGGGAATAAATTAAATCGATGCAGATTTATTCGCGTATACGTTGAGAATGCAGATTCGTTTGCATCTTCAATAAAACCGAGTCATTCTCTTTCTTATATAAAGAAGATGCTTCTATTAGCCTTACAAAGAGGAGAAATCACAGAAAAGAAACAGTATAAGGATAAGCAGCAGTAAGCTTCGAATTGGAAAGAGATTGACCATGTGTAAATACTTTAACAAAATGGTGTCGATGATTGCAAGCTCTATGCATGGGGAATCGCACAAGGCTTGGCAAAGGGTAACGAACAAGATTTGTAAAAGGAAATATTCAGATTTAGTTTGCCAGTATCTGCAATATGCCCTCAATGTTTCAAGTAATGATTCCATGGATGGTGTACTCAAGAAATGTTTCTTAGACTTGGGATTATTTCCCGGGAACAGGAGTATCTGTGCTGACGCAATTTTGGACATTTGGGTATATGTTCGAAAGCTACAGAGGAAAGATGCTTTCGCCATCTTATCAGAACTTGCAGGCAGAAATCTGTTTGAGTTTTACTAGCAATTCAGGGTAGTTTGCCTTTGCTTCTACACCATCTTATATACTGGGTTTCTTTTAATCGTATATTTCAACACTAAGCGGAAATGCTTGTAATTAACAGGAGAAGTACAACAATCCCATATGGAAATGCTTCAGAGCTTTACTTTTTAATACAAGGCCCTCTAGAATCAATTTTAATGGCAGTTTAGTGCAGTAAACAGATTTTTACAGGATTGTAATTTCATAACGAAAGTAGTGTCTATCCCAAGACAATCCTTTGTTATGTATAAACTTGGATGTGGTTGTGTGTAAATTGGCGACTGTTGTCCGAACAGTAAATAAATTTGTTCTCTATCATTACCCGTGAATGTATAAATTAATCAAATTGCTCATAAGTCTACAATTTTCAGGAGTGTGTTCTATGTATTGTAATGACCCTTACTATAAAGGCCACTAAAAACCAATAATACTGAACTGAGAAAATTCGTCAAACAGTTGGCATGCACTGAATACACTGCTGAAAGAAAAATACTGAATATAAGAAATTATTTTGCAATATATGAGTTCGCTGTCCCAAAATTTCAAAATAATAGAAAGCAACCAAATACCATCTAAAACACTATCAATGATGTAGGAAACCATATGCCATTCATATATCAACAATTTGCAACAATACCATACATTTTTCAGTCAATGATATGATCATCAAACCCTAGGTTTGCAATATAGATAGACTGAAAATTACAATGCCCTTTCACTTGCAAAATCCTAGCCTTCCTTTGTTACCAATAATGCTGAATGGCAAACAAAGACAAGTACAATGTAAAATAGTAAAGTGCTGAAGCTATATTTTGTACACAGCTGAAAACATACATTTTTCAGAAAATATGCCAAATGCCAAATGAGAAATGAGGAACTTGATTGTAGATGGCTGCAATAATTTTTCGGACTGCTTTTTCGGATTTTCTTTTTTCGGACTGCTTTTTCGGATCTGTTTTTTCGGATCTGCTTTTTCAGATTGCTTTTTCGGATCTGCTTTTTCGGACTGCTTTTTCGGACTGCTTTTTTGAATCTGCTTTTTCGAATCTTCTTTTTCGGACCTGCTAAAAATGGCCGCCTATAATTTCGGCCCTACTAAAAATGCCTCCTGAAATGCTATTTCAATCACAAACAAACCCTTACATCAAATTCTCAATGAAGTACCAATGAGATGGCTGAGTACCAACTCTAAATTTGCAACCTTTCAGTAGATATTTCACTACCTTAGTTATGCCAATCTAGAGGAGTGATTCGTTCCCAAAGATCGAATAGTATTTGCAGACCACAAGGCTACAAATTGCTTCACAATGAAGAAGTAGAAGAAATCCCAAATCCAAGCATGTAGAAATGAAAGCCCAAGTCCTCTATTTATTCTTTTCCTTGAGAAGTTGCTAGAACTTCTAGGAACATCCAATTATAATGTACTTTATAATAAAATAACATTATAATAATAAAGTACATTTTTCAACTAAAAATTATAACAATGTAGGCCCAAATGTCTCATAACTGAATGTACACCCAACTACGACTGAACCTAAGACTGAACGTAGGCTCTACTACAACTGGATGTAGGCTCAAACTGGATGTAGACTCACTCTGGATGTAGGCTCCACTACAACTGCATGTAGGCCCAAACTGGATGTAGGCTCTACCGAATGTAGGCTCTGTCAGCAATATGCAATCAAATGATCAACATAATGACCCTCTCTCCAAACCATTTGCCTACGAGAGTCGATGATAGGCAAATCCATCATGCCAAATGATGTCAGCCAAAATGGGGACATGACAATCCTTTGTTATGTATAAACTTGGATGTGGTTGTGTGTAAATTGGCGACTGTTGTCTGAACAGTAAATAAATTTGTTCTTTATCATTACCTGTGAATGTATAAATTAATCAAAATGCTTATAAGTCTACAATTTTCAGGAGTGTGTTCTATGTACAAACTAGTCAAAATATATAATAAGAAATTGCTTTCTTGAATGTGCCATACTGTAATGTTTATTAAGAGTAATAAATAATTGAATCATGTGCTATGAGAAGTTATGTTTATGGTAGTTGGCTATCAAGTACCTCAAATTAAGTGTCATGTTATATTTTATTTCTGTAGGAAATCGTTTAGGTTGAAATTATTACCAAGTCCTCATCTCATGACACTGGATAAGAAATCAAGCAAGACAGATGCAGGAAAGAAAATGTTAGAACACCTACATCATATTTATCCATTAAAGACTAAACCTTTAAACACGTGTCGGAAAAGATAAAGTTCATTCAGATGCAAGATCCAAAAATGTGATAGATTACTAAAATATAGAATTCCTTATCTTCCCCTTTCTTATAGATATTCATTAAGGCCTCGTTTGTTTGCTGGAATTTGGATGGAATTGGCGGCGGGACTTCAAGTTTTTTAACAAATCCATTGTTTGGTCCCTCAATTTGCAATTTAGGTTATGTCATGCAAAACCTGGTTTAGGCCCTAAAACGGGCGGCACTATCTTCCCAGTCAGGAGGTGGAATTTGTTTTCATCTTCCAGTTTTGGTAAATTGTGAATTGAATTTAATAATGTCATCGGGTCTGTCATCTTCCCACTTTGATTTTGGGGTTTTTTTTCGCCATTGGGTTTTCGAAGGGTTTGTTTTTGATGTTTCTTGCTCTCTTTGCCATTGCTCTCTCTACGAATGTGTCTGACTCCATTGAAGGGTTTCATCAAAAGTCTCTGCTCTCTTTGCCATTGAAGAATTTCCTGTGAGAAATCCCAAAGTGATCCATGGCTGATGAATATGCATCTTGGTAGGCCATGTCTGACTCCCACGCAAGATAAGCCAAGGGTATCGTAGCTGAATACCCACATGAACATCTACCCATTTTCGTAGATAGGGTATGCAAGCAAGTACGTGCTAGTTCATCTCTACTTTTGCGATGAACTCTTGCTGAGCATTAAAACCCTGGTCCGATTCTTGAAAGTTTCCCAATGCATTGTTCGACCAAACAGCAAAACGCTCTTCTCGATACGCTTTTATTTTAATTTTTATTTTCCTTCGGTACGAAACGCTCTTCTCGGTATGCTTTTTCTCGACTTTCATCCTAGTATATCTCATCTTTTCATTTTGGTTTGTCATATTTTCAAATGATTTGTTTAAAACTTTGTTAAGATCCTTTATCCTGGAAGTAAGGCTTTAAATGACATTATACTAAAATTTTTACAGCTTTGTGTGATTAGGGCAACTTCTATTTGGTTGATGGTAATAAAAAACTTAAATCATCTGTAATTCTAATATACCCACATATGCTAAGATGGTTCATCAAAGTTTCAATAGAGGCCGTTTTATCTGCACCAACCTCGTATGACCTTATTGCAAAATTTTGCCTAAACATGAAACTATCTTCCACAAACCTCCCCAACCTAAAAACATCACCGAACATTTCTGACTTCCTCAACTTCCAATCAAAATTTGTCCACTATTTTTCAGCTGCCAAGATAATAGTAGCAATAGCTGCAAGGAGGACACTCCAATCTGGGAGCATACTGATCCTGCTTTTAGCAGGGCTTTCTTCTTCTACAAAATCCTTCAACCCGACATTATTCTTCATGTTTAAGCTATCTAGAGTAGTGCCATTGACCTTGGTGCCATTGATCTTCACACCTGAATGATCATTTCCATTAACTTGAACTCCCTTGTAGGCAGATGATGATTTCTTTGACTTGACATCAACGCTATCTAGAGCACCCACCTTCACTGTTGCATTCCCTGTAGAAGATGAAGAGGTCTTGTTCTATGTGGTGCAATGAGGACTTGCTGAAGACATCATCATTGCTGCTGTAGCAACAACCATTTTGGTTCCTTCACAGATCACTACATGAACCCCAAAACAAAATAATTAGGGAATTTTTCTTAATCAAAAACATTTTTGACATATCTACACCCAACGGATCAGGGTAGAAGAAGACTGATTTGGCAAGTGGGTGATTTATGATATGTAAACAAACATCATGGGGTACAACCCCATCAACAAATATTGCACAGATAGAAGGCATGGGTATGATGGCCTTCACAAAAAAATCCATGAAAGAAAGGAAAAGAAAATGGAAAAAAACATAAAAACGGTGATAAAAACCACATACAAATTATAGGCGTTTGAGAATTCACAAGAAAGCATTGTCCACAGCATTACCCATACCATACAACATGGATAAAAAGCCCTACCTTAGAAGACGATACAGATTCATTGTGAGCATGCAGTTTTAAACCCTCAAATCAAACTTTGATGGAGCCCATTGTTCCCTGCCGGCAGTAAATTCAAAAACTAAATCAGAGCCTCCAAATAGTACGTGGAGGAACACCTACTTTGAAAAAAAATACCAAATCAAGCTACACCATATGGAAGGCTATTGACCTATAGGCCTAACCCAAAACTCAACTGTAGTGACATTATGTATAAATCTCACACACCATGAAAAAAAAAATATACAAGAAACAACACTAGCTTGACAGAGAATGCAAAAGTTTACCTTAATTAGGTTGACAAACTTTGAATAGACCAAGAAAGAGCCTGACGCAATAGAGTAGAATATACTAGACAAACCTTCCCAGCTTAGACGGATCTGGCATGCCACATTCTATTGGAATAATATAATTATGGAAAGAAAGTAGATTTTCTGAAACCCTTTTAAAGTTGCTAGCATCATAGCATTCTCATTACAACACACAATCCAACTCCACACGCCATTTCTAATCCAAGTAGAAGAAAGTGCACAAAACTTATCATGTGCAATACACGACCATCCTTTGTAGTAGTCATTGTAGCAAGAACATCCTCTGTTGCAAAAGTAGAGTGGAGAAACGGAAAAGGAAAATGTTAATGAAGGGAATTTTGAACTAAGATGAATTCTAAAGATTTTGTCTAAACTAGTTCATTTCAAAATATCATAGAAACTATCTCAAAGAAAAGAAAGGAATCTAATATTGAGCAAATGAATGCTGACTCATATCTTAAAAGCATCCATGCTTTGATTTTGATGTGTGGTAATATAAGCCACAATACTTCGAAAAACATTCTGGGTTCCTTTGAATCTTTACATGTCCCCAATATAGATCTATGGTTAGAAACCTTTTGATTGTCATCTATTGTTCTGTATTAGGCATCTCTATATGTATATTACTAGTATCAGACATATTTGTATGCATAGCCATAGAATATGGGTAGACCCGTTGTGTTTACATTTGGATTCATAAAAGTGAGCACATACATGCACAGGAAATATAGGCACGAGGACATATATATAAACACTAACACTGTATATATACAAACACAATTGGTACATGTACAGGCTAGACTTCTTTGTGTCATATATATGTTTTTGTTTGTCTGCAAAAGAATAGAATGTAATACACAATTGGCAATATAATATAAATAAGGATAGAATTTTTAGTGTAAAAAGATATACATATAGAAAGAAATAAAAAGGTTTGGTTTTGTGCTTCATGACCATGACCTCTACTTGACTTAGAGTAGCAAAGACAATCACATGGAGAGTGGCAGAATCCCCTAACCATGAGTTTTCCTTTTTCTATTTGTGAATGGATTTGGAAGTGTAAAACAAAGGTTTATGATTAAGTACATAATCCCTAATGCTTTGCAAAGACATGGTTATAAGCAACCTGGATAGAGTGGAGTTGATAATAGAGATACCCCACCATAGACTTTTATTGAAAGGGGGCCATGTCTTTATGGATAAATGGTCTTTACGGCTAAATGCCATGTCTATGTTGTCTTCCAAAGAGCAACTGATTGCAAGGAATATTGAAACTAGTACCAAGCAAGATGCCAGACTTTGTCTAACTAAACAAATAGGAACAAAACCTAGGACCAAAAATGTAGCATTCATAACTAGACAAGAAGACTAAACTACAAACAGGAAAAAAATTTAAACCAATAACACAAACAGGGCTCTTTTTGTTCCTCCAACCCTTACTTGTTTAGATTTGAGAATACAAAATTGGAAAAGCCACAATATTTGTAAGCAAATTAAGGAAAGTAAACATTTTTGTGCTTTATGTGATGTATGAATGCATATCTTTGTGATTATGTCCACATTTCCTTGCTCAAATCATTTTGTTTGTCCACATTTCAAGCCATTGATGGATCCTATTAAGAATATTGACATTCTACGATGGGTAGTTGTGGAGACCACATATTCTCATCTTCTCATAGCTCTTATTGCTTGTGTTGCCATAGCCATAGTAGTGGTGGCCCGAGAAGGTAGTGCACAAATGGGTAAATGAAAAAGAAAAGGAAATTATTTTTATAGAATGATTATTCATTCCAACGATGTGGATTGTCGTGATCAAATTCACATGAGTAGGGGAGCCTTCTTTTGTCTAGCTACTATCGTAAGGCTAAAAGGAACCTTGACATATACAATACACTTGATTTTAGAAGAACAACTTGTGATGTTCCTCCACACCATTGGCCACAATCTGAGGAACCGCAAGATTGCTCACAACTTTGGGCACTTAGGAGAGACAATCAGCCGATACTTCCACAAGGTGTTGAGGCCTATCTTAGGATGCCACAAGGATTGCTTTCTACCACATAGTCCAAACACTCCTAAAATTAGTGGGAATGAACGTTTTGATCCATTCTTCAAGGTAATTGTTGTGTTACAAATTTCTTGTATGGATTTTTATCCTTATCATATTATTGGTTGACCGTAGAATTGATGATTGTATCATATCATATAGGATTGTGTTGGACCTATCGATGGAACCCATATACTAGTCACCATCGATCTTGACATGCAAGGTAAATATCGTGATAGAAAAGGCAACCTGTCGTAAAATGTTATGGGTGTGTGTTCCTTTGATCATAAGTTTCAGTACTGCCTTACTAGTTGGGAAGGGTCTCCCACAGATAGTCGTGTTCTAGCTTCAGCTCTATCAAGAGAAGATCTTCTTGTTGTTCCCCCCGGTAAGCCAAATCATAGTTTAATATACTGAAGGGTAGAATCAATGTTTCACATTTTAATAATATACTTTATTTATGCAGGAAAATATTTTCTAGTGGATGTTGGGTATCCCAATGCACCTTGATTTCTTGCTCCTTATTGGTGTACACGCTACCACCTGAAGGAGTTTTCAAGAGAGAATCCAATAAACCCTCGAGAAGAGTTGTTCAACCATCGACACTCCTCTCTTAGAAACTCAGTAGAGCGTACATTTGGTATTCTCAAGCAGCATTTTCCAATCCTGAGGCATGCCATGTCTTATCCTATCATGACACAAGCCCATATTATATTATCATGTTGCATACTACACAACTACATTACATTAGAGGATGACATTCCATCAGAAATTGTCATCGAAGAGGAAGATGATTGTGATGGGACAGATGTACCAATGCTGGAGACATATGGGTTGTCTCAGCATGATAGAGACCAGTGGGCACAATTTCAAGATGATATAGCAAGTAGAATGTGGGAAGAGTACAGATCCTGATAATAGTTGTTCTTTTATGAGTCAAGAGTACATGATGGTTTCCTTTTTCTTATGTTTTTCTCTGCAAGTATTGGACTTGTATGAGTCAATGTGTTTTATTTGAGTAAACTGATGTATGAAGATACATTGATATACATGATGGTTTCCTTTTTCTTCTATTTCTATCTGCAAGTATTGAACTTGTATGGGTTAATGTGTTTTATTTGAATAAACTGATGTATGAAGATACTTTGATATATATGATGGTTTCCTTTTTCTTCTGTTTCTATCTGGAAGTATTGGATTTTTATGGGTCAATATGTTTTATTTGAGTAAATTGATGTATGAAGATACTTTGATATACATGATGGTTTCCTTTTTCTTCTATTTCTATTTGTAAGTATTGGTCTTTTATGGGTCAATGTTTATACCATTAACAACAATTTGTATACACAGCATGGCATACACATAATTAATTAAGAGCATGGATGAAATTGGTAGCATGAGCCAGATATCTCCTTCCTCAAAGAAGATAATGCAAACAAAGGAAATGGAATGCAAGTTTCTAGACTTGCTCCTCAAGCAGGTACAACTAGGCAAAAAATGTGAGAGAGGCTTCAAAAAAGAAGCGTGGTCCGCAATTGAGAGCCAGTTCAATGCTGATATGGACCTCAATCTATCAAAGGACAACTTAAAAAATAAGTTGAAAACTTGGAAGCTTGCCTATAGAGTGATGAAAGAGCTAAGGAATACAAGTGGTTTCGCTTGGAATGAGGCAACTCAGTGCATGGATGCTGAGGATAGCATTTGGGAAGATCTTCTGAAGGTAGGGTGATCTCTCTACTATTTTGATGGAAATAATATTGCCTTCTTTTAAAGTTAATAATGAAAGACAAAGAACCTAATCCATTTATTTATGCCAACATGCAGAGAGGAGAGTTCAAAAATGCCAAAGTGTATAAGAGGCTACCCTTCTAGTACTTTAATGAATTGGGTGCAATTGTGGGTAGAGACATTACTGAAGGTAATGCAACTACCACGGCCCTTGAGACTGAAGAAGGGAACCCTATGGAAGAGCCATTCAATGTGCATGATGGAGAGGACCTTGGTTTCAATATACATCTTGATAGTGCCATTGATTTGGATGAAGACCCTTATAATTCCAATCAGTCCACTGCAACAACAAGTACTAGAGGGACTCCTACATCATCAGTCAAAAAGGTGGGAAAGAGGAGGAAGGCAAGTATGGCCGCTTCCTTGGATTCCATGTGTGAAACAATGAAGAAAATAAAAGAGGGCATGAGCAATGTTCACCTTGTCAAAATTGATGAATCTACTCATGACAATGCTTTGACGGATGCATATAATTCTCTCAAATCCATCCTCGAATTGAGTCAAGGTGTATTCCTGAGGGTATACGAAACCTTCATGGGTGAACGTGAAAGAGCCAACTGGTTCTTATTGATGACTGAGGATGAGAGAGTGGACTGGATTGTAGCCACATATGGTGATTTATAGTTATTTTCTACATACTTTATCAAACTTTATCATGAGTTGAAACATTATCATACTTGTTCACATACACTAATACAATTGTGTTTTCATTGATGATTGTTTATGATTGTTTATGGTTGATGATTGTTTATCAAACATAGTTTTTGTTTATCAAATATATTCTGAGATAATGAAATGTAAATTGGTTTATCCACTAATTGGACTATATGCCAATGGTTGTGAACAACAATCACAAAGTATCATTTCTTTTCCAGCTTGCCATTGTTTTCTTAGAAAACAATATCAAGATAGAAAAGAAAGTATTCTAAGTATTCTGAATTTGGGGATATGACATCCTTGTATATTGTTCATAAAGATTGATAACATGAACATGGCAGAGATTCATAGTCCATGAATGAATGACCTGATTAGAAGCACAACTGAACTAGGCATCATAAACATATCCATCATGCCAGAACATTCTCTTAAAAACACCACCTTTGAAAGAATTAGAAGCATCATTTTCATTCTCCATTCCATCTATAATTTCTATTCTATTCAAATCTTTAATTTATCATTGCTATTTGATCTAAATTTGATTGGATAGAGATCTAATAATATAGCCTTTTGAATTTGGTGGAAGATTTTAAGATCACAACCATGACTGCTATGTTTTGATCATCTGTGTTTGCAGTAATTGCAATTTCAATTCTTCTAGTGATTGGTATACCTGTCAAACTTGCCTCTCTTAATGGTTGGTCAGTTAGCAAAATTGTGCAATTTTTTGGACATATCATTATGGATTTGATCAATCTTTTTAGTATCATCTTCGGTGCTATAGAGATAATTTGAGAGCTTTTTCTAAAATAAACAAATCACTTGCTAGTGTGAAGACAACAATTTTCATTATTTTTATAGATATGTAGCTACATGGGCTACTCAATGCAAAATAATTGCATTAGTAACTAGCCCCTTTATGGGATTCTTGCCTTTCATCCTTATATTGCAAAATCCTTCCTTTAGAAAGGGGGAGCAGGTGATCCAAGTGGCACTTCAACACAAGAGCCTTTTTTGCTCATGCAGTCCTCAATTAACAACCCTTCTATGTTGTACTACTCTAGCAGGCTTGAGTGGCAGTGACCCCTGCAGTGGTGGGCAAGTAACCCACTGATGAAATAGCCTACCATACAATGGGAATGTGCAATCAGGATTTTCATCAGCTAGCACATTGTGACTTTTACTTGCCACCTTAAAATGACACACTTATTTGATGGCTTTTAAGTCTCTTGTGAGTCAGTCATCCTTTTCTTATGGACCAGTCCTCCACTTACAAAAATTATGTCACCCGGCCCTGACTAAACACATTTTTTCTTTTCACTAATGTGCTCACAGCTATACCATATACCTATCTATTATAGGCATTACTGTACACTAACCTATCCATATCCATCTATGCCTTTTTGATAGCATTTTGGGATTCACCTATGACTAACTCATTGATGGAATTATAGCTGGTGGTGGCTGGCCTTGGAGAATCACCTTGGCCTAGATATATAATAAGTTTCTAAATAATGGCAAGTTCCAATTTGTCTTAAAGCTTAGTAAAACCAAACTCTACTATTACTATGGCATTGACTCTCTTAAGCTAAGTGATCTAATCTCTGCAGAGAAAGTTTCCTTAAAAGTGTAAGTTGGAAATAAAGATTTAATAATCACAATAACAGAGTTCATCTACCTTGTATACACTCTTGCCTAGCATCTGCCTCCTTTCTGCTCCTTTACGTGATTTTCTATTGTTCACTACACATGAAATGCTTCTTGAGATCTTCCTTCTCTTCTCTTATTCAATTTGGGTCAGCATGTTATCAATTTGGGTCAGCATGTTAATTAAAATTTCTTAGAAAACAATGGCAAGTTGGAAAACAATGACACTTATGATTGAGCACTTAGAAAAGCATGAAAATAATGTGAAGTTTATCCACTGATTGGACTATATGCCAGTGGCTGTGAACATCAATCACAAAGTATCATTTCTTTTCTAGCTTGTCTATATTTTTATGATGTTGATTCATCTATTAAGAAATGATACTTTGTGATTGATGTTCACAGCCACTGGCATATAGTCCAATCAGTGGATAAACTTAACAAGATCTTGAACATGCAATGCATCTTTAGAACATCAATAAAAAAGTATCATTTCTTATAGATGAATCAACATCATAAAAATATAGACAAGCTGGAAAAGAAACAATACTTTGTGATTGATGTTCACTGCCATTGGCATACAATACTTTTTGATTGATGTTCTAAAGATGCATTGCATATTCAAGATGCATTGCATGTTCAAGATGTTGTTAAGTTTATCCATTGATTGGACTGTATGTCAGTGGTTGTATAACAATATACACTGGTATATCTCCATTAAAAAATATAGTTTGTCAGCACTCTTATGAGAAATTGAATTAAAAGATATTTATGTTGGAACACAAGTTGAACCCATCTTTCCTCTTGCCATGCATTTTTTTTGTGATTCGTGAAGTAAAATTTACATAAACAATGTATAATCAATTGTAAAAACTTGCTCTCTCAATGGCCATGCAAAGATGTTTCCGAACTTCTCTTGGGATCATGTGTCAACCCAATCAAGTTATTTCTTTCATTTTTCCCTCTTTGTTTTGGTATACACTGGTACACAGTAGCCACTGGTAAGTACCCACTGGTATACTTATTGTGTTAATTCGTTGAATCCATGCCAAGATTATTTTGTGTTGCTAGTGATTATGTTGGCTTTCACAGAGTGTGCTTGTCTTCCTCTCCATTTTGGTTTTTCTCTCCACTTCAAGGTAGGAAACCTTGTTTCTCTCTTGTCCTTTGAATTTTGAGTGCTTTCAGAGGTCCATCAATGGCATATTAGTGCATATTGGTTTAATGTTTTGGTATTGCAAGATCTTGTGTTGGAAACAATTGTCTGAAGGAAATTGCTACTCAATTATGTATTGTCTTTGATGTCACACTATGTCATAGTCCACAGCAATCAGCTTCTACCGAGCTCAGTCGGTCTACCAAACAGAAAGTTTAGTGTTTACCGAGTTCACTCGGTTATCGAAGAAAAGATAGTGTTTACCGAGTTCACTCCGTTGCCGAAGAAAAGATAGTGTTTACCGAGTTCACTCGGTTGCCAAAGAAAAGATAGTGTTTACCGAGTTCACTCGGTTGCCAAAGAAAAGATAGTGTTTACCGAGTTCAGTCGGTTATCAAAGGTAAAGAATTGTCGGTGATTACCGAGTTCCCTCGGTCACCGAAAGATTATAGAAAGATATGGTCACCGAGCACTGTCGGCCTTTGAAGGATTTTTGCAAATAGAGTTTACTTAATTCAGCCGACTGTTATACTAAATAATGTCGATTTGACTAATCCAAAATCATATAAATAAAAGGTCAAAAGTGAAAAGAAAAAAAATATACAGCAGAAGATTTACAGAAAAAAAGAAGGAAAGGTATATGCGAATTTGTGAAGGATGATCAGATATCCTTGAGGAGCAGCAGAGATTTATTTGATCAGAAAGGATCAGAATTATGCAGAACAGAGATCTGTAATCAGCAAGACAGTTGCATTATTATACAGGTCACTTTTTCATTGTTACCTTCTTATCATTGTAACAGTGAATTCTAAATCTCTTAACTGAGTTGGTTTAACAGCCATAATATAAATCCTCTAACAAGGTGACAATTCCATTGAATTGTTTTCAAGACCTCTTACCAGGCCACTCCTAGCAGGGTGTTTTAAATCCTCTAACAAGGTCACACCTAACAGTGTGTTTTGTAACCTTTTACCGGGTTGGCTTCTAACCGGGCATCACTTCAGAAAAGTGAAAATCAGTATCTAGATACATTGGTGGTTTTTCCCATATTGGGTTTCCACGTTAAATCTTGTGTCTCTTGTGTTCTTAATTGCTTTCACAATCATATACATGTTTTGATGAAAATCTAAAGATAATTATTGATAATACTTTCTGCATCTTCAAAGTTACTGCAATCTATTTACCGAGTGCTAAAACAGATAACAGTGTTAAGATATCCTAAGGGATCTGCAAAGAATTAATAATCAAGATTTATGGTTGACTGATTCACCCCCCCCCCCTCTCAATCACTTCATCCATATTCCATCAATTGGTATCAGAGCTTTTGGTGCTTGCAGGAAAGGTTTCAAAGACCTAAGCTAAAGATTAGGATGTCTTACAAGAGGGAAATTCCAAAGCTTAACAGAGATAACTTTTTAGCATGGCAAGGTCTCATGCGACTTCATCTGGCTTCCATTGGTGATTCAGGATGCAAATACATTGATGAAGAATACACAATTCCTAATGGTGCATTAACTGTAGAAGACATTGCAGATAAAAAGACTCACAACACCATGATGATAGACATTGCATCTGCTCTCAGCTATGAAGAATTTGATGATATTAAAGACTGCACTACTGCATATGAAATGTGGGTGGCACTGAAGAAAATATATGGTGGTGATGCAAATGTGAAGAGAGCCAAAGCAGAAAGCCTAAAAGGACAGTTTGACAAGATGAATATGAAGGAAGATGAAAACATTGCAAAATATGTTGAAAGAATCAAAGCAAGTGTAAGTGCAATCAGAGCTTCTGGAGGAACAATTTCAGATGAGACCGTTATAAGTAAGGTACTCAGAACACTACTCCCTATCTATGCAATAAGAGTATCAGCTATTCAAGAAAGAAGATGTGAAACAAACCACAGTATAACCTTGGATGCTTTAGTTGGAAGATTGACAGCTTTTGAATTAGACAACTATGACAACTATGTTCCTAGTTCCAAAAATATTGAATCAGCATTTGAGGCCAAGGTTTCACTAAAGAAGAACAAGAAAATTAAAGAAGTTCAGACAGACAGTGAAGATGAATCAGAAGAAAGTTCTGATAGTGATCTTGAAATTGTAGAAGCATTACTTGCAAAGAAGTACTCCAGAGGGAAAGGTAAATATAAAGGTAAAACTCCTTTAATCTGTTTTTCATGCGAAGAAATTGGACATATTGCAGCTAGGTGCCCAAACAAGCAAGTCAAGGAAGAAAAGAGAAGTCACAAGTACTATGGAAAAAAGAATTTCAAATCATACAAGGATAAAGGTAAGAAATCATGTTTTATGGCTAAAGATTCTGATGATAGTGAAGAAGAAATTGTCTTTATTGCTATAAAAGATGAATCTGATGATGATGAAGATAAGATAGCACTTATTTCTCATATAAGCAAAGATGATATATGGATAATAGACAGCGGATGTTCACACCACATGACTGGTGACAAGACAAAATTTGAATATCTAGAAGACTGTGACAATGGTAATGTAAGATTTGGAAACAACGAACCTTGTTGTATAAAAGGAAAAGGAAGAATCTCATTAACCAAAGAACTCATATGTGATAATGCTTACTGGGTTGAAGGACTAAAACATAATCTTCTAAGTGTAGCACAGCTAATCAACACTGGTTTCAAGGTTGAATTCATGAATGGTCAAGCAAGACTGCTGGATGGAAAAGGAAAACTCATTGGATCAGGCAAACAAACAAAAGGTAACCTATTTTATCTTGATCTCAATGAATATTCATGCCTTATTGCTCAAATAGAAGAAAGTTGGCTATGGCACAAAAGGTTATGTCATGTGAATTTTGATAACATGATAAAAATAAGCAAATTCAAGAAGGTTAGAGGCATTCCTACTTTGAAGAAACCTGACACTGGTCTATGTAAGAATTGTCAGATTAGCAAAATGAGTAAAACTAGTTTCAAAAGTAAGAACTATCAGTCTAAAGAAATTTTGGAAATTGTGCATACTGATTTATGTGGACCTATTGGAATACAAAGCTATACTGGAGATAAATTCTTTATTCTTTTCGTTGATGATTATTCTAGAATGATGACTGTTATGTATTTAAGAGAAAAATCAGAGGCATTTGAAAAGTTCAAATGGTACTTAGCAAGAGTAGAAAAAGAAACAGGGAAAAGATTGAAATGCTTAAGATCAGACAGAGGTGGTGAATTCATCTCCCATGATTTTAACAACTTCTGCATTGAAAGAGGAATCAAAAGACAGGTATCAGCTCCTAGAACTCCTGAGCAGAATGGAATAGCAGAAAGAAGAAACAGATCTATTATGGATTGTGCAAGGACTGTAATGATAGAAAAGAACATCGCTATAAAGTACTGGAAGGAAGCTATCAGCAGTGCAGTTCATACCTTGAACCGAGTACAACTGAAGAAAGACACATTCAAAACTCCTTATGAATTATGGTATGGCTATAAACCTAATGTAAGTTATATGAAAATATTTGGTAGCAAGTGTTATATCTTAAAAGAATCCAGAAGAAATAAATTTGATGTGAAAAGTGATGAAGGAATATTCCTAGGATATTCTAGCAAAAGCAAGGCATACAAATGTCTGAACTTATCTACTCACAAAGTCATAGAAAGTATACATGTAAAATTTGATGAGTTTGCAGAAAAGACTGAGGAAGAAAGCAAAAGGGAACCTGAGAACTACAGAAGATTCGTTTACATTGAACCTGAAACATTGACAGACACAACTATCAATAAGGAAGCTATATCTACCGAGCCGAGCACAGTTACCGAGTCACAGACCGAGTCGCAGGAAGAAATTCAGACTGAGTCTCAGCCTGAAGTTACCGAGCAAATATCTACCGAGTCCGAGCAACCTGAAGAAGAGATCCTAGAAGACAACAGCATGATTCATTCAAAAGGCAAGGAACCTATACTAGCCAAATATGTCAGAAGACATCATACACCAGATCAAATCATCGGAAACAAATCAGATGGTACTATGACAAGAAGCAAGCTAAAAGGTACATGTCTACTTACTGATTCTGAACCTAGAAATATCAAAGATGCATTAGAGAATGAAAGTTGGATTGAAGCAATGAATGAAGAATTAGAACAAATACAAAAGAACAAAACTTGGACTCTTGTACCTAGACCTAAAGATAAGAATGTAATTGGAACAAAATGGGTATTCAGAAATAAACTGAATGAAGATGGTTAAGTATCTAGAAACAAAGCTAGACTGGTATGTAAAGGTTACTCTCAAGAAGAAGGTATAGATTATGGAGAAACTTTTGCTCCTGTTGCAAGATTAGAAGGTGTAAGAACTCTACTTGCTTATGCAGCACACAAAGGATTTAAGGTATATCAGATGGATATAAAATCTGCATTTCTCAATGGAATTCTTGATGAAGAAGTCTACATTGAACAAACTGAAGGTTTTGTTGATCCAGATAAAAGGGACATGGTCTGCAGGTTACACAAAGCATTGTATGGTTTGAAACAAGCTCCTAGAGCATGGTATGAAAGACTCCATAACTATTTAATCCAGATTAATTTCAAAAGAGCTAATGATAACAGCAATCTATATATTAAAGAAGGGCCGGATGACAAAATTGTACTGGCAGAAATATTTGTGGATGACACTATATTTACAGGGAATGAGGATCAGTGCAAAGAATTTTCAGAACAAATGAACAGAGAATTTGAAATGTCTATGTTTGGTTTAATAAAATTCTTTGTTGGTCTTCAAATTCAGCAAAGCAAGAATGGTATATACATTACTCAATCCAAATACATTAAGGAGATACTTAAGAAGTTTGGAATGGAAGATTCAAAACCAGTTGGTACACCCATGTGTACTGGACTGAAACTTACCAAAAATGATGATTCAAAAGAAGTTGATCAGACCCTATACCGATCTATGATTGGAAAATTACAGTATGTGGTACATACAAGACTTGATATTGCCTTAGCAGTCGGTATAGTAGCTAGATTCTCAGCAAAACCTAAGGAAAATCACATGATGGCAATCAAAAGAATCTTAAGATACTTAAAAGGAACTGAAGAGTATGGTTTGTGGTATAAATTTGGAGGCAATCTAGACTTGAAAGTGTTTACTGATGCTGATTGGGTAGGAAACATTGATGACAGAAAAAGCACAAGTGGTGGAGCATTTTTTCTTGGAAAAAGACTGGTATCCTGGACTAGTAAAAAGCAGAATTGCACATCTCAATCCACAGCTGAAGCAGAATATGTTGCTGCTGCAGTAAACTGTTCAAATATTGTTTGGTTTAAACAGCTATTAGAAGGTATGAAGGTTGAAATCAAAGAACCAGTTGTTATATTTTGTGACAATACCAGTGCAATAAACATTTCTAAGAATCCAGTGATGCATTCCAAAACCAAGCACATTGCTATTAAATATCACTTTGTCAGAGAATTGGTGCAGGACAAGGAAATCAGATTAGAATATATTCATACAAAAGAATAGATTGCAGACATTTTTACCAAACCATTACCTAAGGATGCATTTATGTATCTAAGAGGTAAGTTAGGGGTCATTCCCCTATCTGAGGCTCACTAAATACAGTTTTAGTGATGCATCAACCCGAACATGACTAAAAATCAACTTGTTGATGCAGTATATTAAAGGAATCATTGCATATGAATCAGTACTTGAGGTACATTAATTTTCACCGGTAATATGTGAATTATCTTTGGCATATGTTGTCAAAGAGGGAGTGTTTGCTATGTCTTTACTATTACTTCAAGAAATTTTCAAATAGTCAGAAGGAGAAATTTTCAGGATACAGGAAGTTTGCTGACAGAGGGAGATTTGAATCTAAACCGAGCTAACTCTTTAAAATTTCTTATGATATGACATATTGTGTTGCCATCAATGCCAAAGAGGGAGATTGTTAGAAACAATTGTCTGAAGGAAATTGCTACTCAATTATGTATTGTCTTTGATGTCACACTATGTCATAGTCCGCAGCAATCAGCTTCTACCGAGCTCAGTCGGTCTACCAGACAGAAAGTTTAGTGTTTACCGAGTTCACTCGGTTATCGAAGAAAAGATAGTGTTTACCGAGTTCACTCGGTTGCCGAAGAAAAGATAGTGTTTACCGAGTTCACTCGGTTGCCAAAGAAAAGATAGTGTTTACCGAGTTCACTCGGTTGCCAAAGAAAAGATAGTGTTTACCAAGTTCAGTCGGTTATCAAAGGTAAAGAATTGTCGGTGATTACCGAGTTCCCTCGGTCACTGAAAGATTATAGAAAGATATGGTCACCGAGCACTGTCGGCCTTTGAAGGATTTTTGCAAATAGAGTTTACTTAATTCAGCCGACTGTTATACTAAATAATGTTGATTTGACTAATCCAAAATCATATAAATAAAAGGTCAAAAGTGAAAAGAAAAAAAATATACAGCAGAAGATTTACAGAAAAAAAGAAGGAAAGGTATATGCGAATTTGTGAAGGATGATCAGATATCCTTGAGGAGCAGCAAAGATTTATTTGATTAGAAAGGATCAGAATTATGCAGAACAGAGATCTGTAATCAGCAAGACAGTTGCATTATTATACAGGTCACTTTTTCATTGTTACCTTCTTATCATTGTAACAGTGAATTCTAAATCTCTTAACCGAGTTGGTTTAACAGCCATAATATAAATCCTCTAACAAGGTGACAATTCCATTGAATTGTTTTCAAGACCTCTTACCAGGCCACTCCTAGCAGGGTGTTTTAAATCCTCTAACAAGGTCACACCTAACAGTGTGTTTTGTAACCTTTTACCGGGTTGGCTTCTAACCGGGCATCACTTCAGAAAAGTGAAAATCAGTATCTAGATACATTGGTGGTTTTTCCCATATTGGGTTTCCACGTTAAATCTTGTGTCTCTTGTGTTCTTAATTGCTTTCACAATCATATACATGTTTTGATGAAAATCTAAAGATAATTATTGATAATACTTTCTGCATCTTCAAAGTTACTGCAATCTATTTACCGAGTGCTAAAATAGATAACAGTGTTAAGATATCCTAAGGGATCTGCAAAGAATTAATAATCAAGATTTATGGTTGACTGATTCACCCCCCCCCCCTCTCAGTCACTTCATCCATATTCCATCATCTTGTTGAATTAATGGACAAATAAGCATGCCCTCCCTTGACCATTATTTTCATTAATGTGATTTTATAGACATAGTAGCTTGCATTTTTTAGTGTTGTTTCTTTTAACATATTTAAGTGGAATACACGAAGGAGTACCACATGATGAATGCTTCATTTAATGCATTGTTAAGGTGTAGTCTCATAACTATCCATTTCTAGTTCTTCAGACATGATTTTATAAATGTGTTCTGGTAGACGACTGTATTGTTCATGATTCTATATGTATATACCCTAACCATGTTGTTATTATTGTTGCATTATGAAATTAAGTTAAATAATTCTACTTTGTTCAATGCTCTATTTCATCTTCAATTTCTTTTCATTTTTAAAAACCACATGATAGGTACAGAAACAAAAATGGATAGCTTTGAGACTACACATATGATGATAAAGTGAGACTACACATATGCTGACATTAAAAATGTTTGAAATAGCTTTTGGATTTGATTTTGTAGATATTTTTGGCATCAACATTTATGATCACACTTTGTGATCCTTCATCAAGATGGAAGAGAGAAAAATGATTGAAAGAAAGGTCCATCATTTTGGTCTATTGCAATCATTTTGGTCTCTTTCATGCTAATGATGGATCACAAAGTGTAATCCATAACTATCTACACAATCGAATCCATAAGCTATTTGAAACATTGATGCCAAAAATATCCACATATGATGATAAAAAATGAGCTATTTGATGATTGTTTACTGTTCATGTTTGTAAACGGTCAATATTTATGATGGTACTCCTTGGTGTATTCCATTTAAAAATAAACAAGTTTTAGTTTTTCTATCATGTTTACTTTGTAGATGTAGGATTGACCATCTAACAATACAGAAAGTAATGGGAAGAATGAGTGGGATATGAGATGGTTGCTCGTCGAATGTGGGGCATAAAGCATGGATTTCCTTGCATTTTATTATTTAATGGTGTGTTTTCACACCACCATTCAGTTCATGGATATTGTTCTTCCCCAAAACTTCTATCTGATGCTATAGTTGTGTCATTATATTTTTTCTATAAATTTGTAATATCAACATAAATGAAACTTTTTCAATTTGTACTCATAGAATATAGTCATGTTGTTATATATGAATGAACAAAAATAGTATGAATGAAAAAAAAATTGCTTGATACAGTGCTGATGGCTCTGATAAATATCCCTATGTATGAATGTGGTGATGGATCAGGCTACGTGTTGAAGACGTCACACACACGGGATAATCCAGATCGTAAAGTTTGGAGTTGCAAAAATAAGAAAAAGGTTGTTAATTGCACAATATTTAAATGTTTACAAAGAATAAATATTCGTCATTATAGTGAGACTAACTTAGATTTGTATTGTAGGATGGCAGTGGATGTTAGTACTTTTGGTGGGCCAATGACACCCTGTCGCTATCTACATCATTTGCACGTTGTCCACATATACCTGTTGTGGATGATGAGTGCAAGTCTTGCAAAGCACTCGAGAAGGCTATTGCAAAAGCGGAGGCTGCGTATAAAGATAATGTCATGTTTTTATGATGTTTACTTTGTGCAATAATTGTACTATTTAGTTCGATCATTTGTTCGGTCATTATGCAGAAATAGATATATATGTGGACTAGATGACTTATTTATATTTTGATGTGATATCGAGCAATGCTATAATTAATTTCTTGTTATAATAATGTTTATGATAATGTATAACATTATTTAAAAAATTTAAGTTTACTATTCATAATATTGAAAAAAAATATTAAATTTTGTTTATGATTTTCTATATAAAAATATAAATTAATTAAAAAAATTATAAATAAAAAATGGACAAAAAAAATAAAATATTAAATTAAAACATTATATAATAATTATAAAAACTTAAATTTTATTGTCAAATTCTAATTCCAATTGAAAATGTAGAACCAAACACAGAAAATGAATAATGTAATTCCAATTCCAATTTGAAATTGCAAACCAAACACATAAATAGGAATTTCTCACTTCCAATCCCAATTTTGAAAATGGCAACCAAACGCAAAATATGGAATGTCTCAGCGATCTTTTGGGTGAACCAAATGGTCCAAACTATCTTTCGAATACACAAAACCAGTATTTCAAAACCTAATTTTGAGATAGTCAGGTTTTGTCTCAAATTCCAATTCCCGCAAACAAACGGGGCCTAAGAAGAGTGAAATCAATTTGATAAAGAGTCAACATCTATAGGAAAAAGGAAAGCACTCAAGTTTTCAATTAATAAATATATGATACAAGAGGATAATAGATAAAAATAGAGAATTTTAAGTTAGGAAATGTTTAACAATATGGTTCAAGAATTCAACGAAGTCTTTGTAGATAAGATAGAAGTCCAAAGTAAACATGAGTAAAATTGTGATTGAGTTCCTTGTTATGATAAGAACTAGAATGAAAAAATAAGTATAACATTATTGGGATTAAATTCTTATAGAGCATATTAATGAAATTCAAAGAAATATTCAAAAGTATCATCTAAATAAGGTTGACTGATGATAACACTTTTATACAATACCAAGTGTAAAAGGTTGATTTTGCTTTTATATCTCAAGTTTGAGTCATCGTGAAAGAGTTGTACATATTTACATAGTGTGAGGAAGATGTGGAATTCTTAAACTTAGATTTCTACAAATAGATACATGAGTTTGTGCTTGTGGTGAGATTTTTTGCTAGATAGACTTAACACGTTGAAAGCATATTGTATGTGAATAAAAATATAAAGTTTATTTTAATAAGTATATCATCACCATTTGGGGAGTGGTAAAAATGAATAATATCTAATAAAGGTTAGACTTGAAGAGCACATAAACTTGCAATTGAAAATACAATTGTACAAATATCATAGTGAAACTATAAATCACTTTATTATTCTTTCTACACTACCACACAAATCAAACTAGGTGTACCATGCTAAATAAATTGTTTGAAAGGCAAGATGGTATCATTAAGGCTATGTTTAATAAACATGTAGAACCCAACCTCTCTTTAATCAACTCCCCATCTCATTGGGATGATCAATTCATGTTAATACTACCACAATAATATTAATGTTACCATTAACGATATAGTAGGCCTAAAGTCATTCATATGAAAGCTAGCACCAATAAAAGGTCCTTTAACTACATCTTTCATAGAATATATTTGATAATATAAAAGGTCTCGTTATTGTTGAACATGGCCTACAAATCCTTGTTATAAGTGTCACTCACAACCAAGTGTATCTTAATGGGGATGCTAATTTGTAGGACCACAATTGTCACCACATCACCAAATCATTGCTCATGGCTTTAAACTAAAAACATTTGGCCATATGAAATGATACATGATAGGAATTAGGAAACCAACCACCTTGATCTCTTAAAAATAAAGAACGTCCAAAGGAGTAAAACTCTAATAATAATTTCATACAACAAACTTGTATTGTGAATCTATCATACCCCTAACTTTATATGAGAACTAGTTGGTTAAAAACATAGGTCTAATGGTATTTCCTTGAAGTTCAACCCTTTAAAATTAGAATAATTAATCTAAGAGAAATTCACTTTTGTTCACCAGGGAGAACTTTCAAAATTGCATGAAATTTCTTAGGGAAAAATTATCCTTCAAACATTCAAGGAGGCTTGAGAGAATATCAATTATCCAAAAGAATAAACGAGGTTTCAAATTGAAACTAAGAGGTTATGTAAGGAGAGTTTCTTAATGGTCGTACATTTGATATTCAAATTTTCTCCATACCCACTAGTATGTTATTAAAAAGTCTTACAATAAACAATTCAGCCCCCCATTTTTTTGTAATATTAATCATTTTTTTTTTTCACCCTTGATGCCAAATCATGGATTAAAATTGAATTTCAAACATGATTTTCTTCATATCATGATGTTTACATCACTACATTAGAAGTAGATTTTCAAACAAGCTACTGTAAGGATTTGATATTTGAATTAGTTGTTCAACAAGTGATTAGTGATTTACTTATGCCAATGTTATTTAAGCTCAATTGTCTTGGTAAAATAATTTTTTGGATGTTCTAAATGTGACACAAGGGTAGATAGGGAGAGAGGCCAAAGACACACTCTAACTAGATCCACCTTATAGAGATCACACACGAAAGAAACAAACACACAGTGAGAGAGAGAATGTAGAACACTTCATATATTTATCTCAATTGATTCATACATGTCGGGCTGTAAGGCCTTCCTAGTTTGGGCTAGATATTACCATCAAGTACAAAAGTCCTCCAACATACGAGGATCTGAAACAATCTCTAATCTTCTAGCTTCTAACTTCTAACTCCTCAAAACTCATCTCCCAAAACTAAACCAAATATTACATTATATACAAGAGGCTACCGAATAAGTCAGCCTTTAGATCCACCATCAATGGAAGGAACAACCAGATCTAGGTCCACACACTTCCTAATGATAGATACCATCATTAAATCTGTGACCATAATTAATTGCAAGAGTCATCCTGAACATGAAACTAAAACAAACAAATCGGTAAGCAAGGATAACTAAGCACCAAAAAAGCATCACCAAGCAATAGGGAAATTCACCGAGCACAAGAGAGATAACTGACCAACCTTGGTAAACAAAAGAAACTGAGCAACACCAAACCAACTTGGTCAAAGAAGGAACTGAACAACATAGGAAAACACAAACATATTTTGGGTGACACGGGATTACCAAGGACCCGAGATGCTCCTACATCAGACACTTGGGGTTATGTGAAAATGATTCTCTAAATCATGAAGTAGGTACAAGCTGAGCTGAATCCAACTCAGATTATTAAATCCATGAACTATCTTCAATTGGTCTATTCTTCCACTTCACCAGATATTCCATATATTATTTTCCTCTTGTACTTCTACCAATTCTTTGCTCCAAAATCTACTCAACTTCTTCCATCTATTTGTTAGGATAATCATTCGGTACTGTCATCTCTCCATCTGACTCATGGTACTCATACAAATCAGTAATGTTGAATATAGGTGATATATCCATGTCATCAGGTAACTAAATATCATAAGTATTTCTACTGTCAAATTTTATCAAAATCTTGCAAGGTCCAAACTTCTTCATTTTCATCTTCCCATATGTTCCAATGGGAAATCTTCCTTTCTTCAAATGAACCATTACTTCATCACCATCTGTAAAATTCTTATGTCTTCTTGATCTATCAGCTCTGTCTTTGTATTTCTGATTACTCATTTCTATCTTATGTTTCACATCTTCATGTAATATCTTCATGTACTCAGCAAACTTTACTCCTTCAGCACTTCTCTTTCTTTCATCAATAATGTCTCTCAAATCTGATATACATCCCGGTTGTATGCCATTTACAATCTCAAAAGGAGTTTTTCCAGTACTCCTATTCACTAAATTATTGTATGCAAAATCTACTTGTGCCAACACAGGAACCCAACTACTTGGTGTGTCTCCAACTAAACATCTCAAAATATTACACAAGCTTCTGTTTACAACTTTTTTTTCTCCATCGGTCTGTGGGTGAAATGTAGAACAATATTTCAACTCGGTGCAAAACTTTCTCCAAAGGGTCTTCCAAAAGTATCCAACAAATTTACTGTCTCAGTCAGAGATAATACTCCTCAGTAATCCATGCAATCTGACAATTTCCTTAAAGAAAAGATATTCTATATGTACTACATCTTATGTCTTTCTACAAGGTATAAAATGTTCCATTTTAGAAAATCTATCCACAACACAAATATAGAATCATGACCTCTTACTGTCTCCAATAAGCCAAAAACAAAATCCATACTGATATCAATCTAAGGTTCCTTAGGAACAAAAATCGGTGTATATAATCTAGTATTTTGACTTACTCCTTTTGCAACTTGAAAAACTCCATAACTTCTCACAAATTTCTAAACATCTTTATACAATTGTGGCCAAAAGTATTTCTCCTTAAGAAAATTCAATGTTTTGTCAACACCAAAGTGTCTAGCCAAACCACTACTATGTTTCTCCTTTATCAAATTAGTTCTCATTGATCCTCTTGATATACACAATTGAATACCTTTAAACAACATACTTTCTTGAATGAAATATTCTTCCCATTTAGTACTCGATTGATCTTGAATAGGTGTTTTATAGTTTCTCCATAGCTCATAAAAATCAGGATCAAATTCATAAGAATCTCACATGTCATCAAATCCAAGAACTTCAATTTTCATCTTGGTCACCAAAGATCTTCTTCTACTCAATGCATCAACAACTCGGTTAGTGAATCCACTCTTATGCTTTATCACAAATGTATAACTCTGCAAATACTCAACCCATTTCATATGTCTTTGATTCAATTTACTCTGATTGCCCAAATACTATAAAGCCTGATGATCGGTGTACAACACAAATTCACTCGGTATCAAATAGTGTCTCCATTTCTTCAGGGCTTGAACAATAGCATAGAATTTTTTATCATACATAGAATATTTCCTTTTTGCATCATTCAACTTTTCACTAAAGAAAGCAACAAGTTTACCTTCTTGACTCAATACAGCTCCTATTACACTTCCACTTGCATCACATTCCACTTGAAATACCTTATCGAAATCAGGCAATGCTAAAACAAACAATTCAACAACCTTCTACTTTAGAGTCTCAAAATTTTTATCAGCTCCATGTGTCCACTTGAATTCTCTTGTGTCTCCTCTCATAGTCTCTTTCATAGCATTACAAATTGAACTAAATTTCCTAATGAACTTTTAGTAAAAACTTGCCAAACCATGAAATGATCTTACCTCACTAGCATTCTCAGATGTAGGCCAATTCAAAATAGATTCAACCTTTTCAGGATCCATTTTCAAACCATCAGCTAAAATCACAAATCCAAAATACACAATTTCCTCTTTCATGAATGAACACTTTTCTTCTTTCAACCTTTGCAATACTTCTTTAACATGCAAAAAATGTTCTTCTTTGGTCTTACTGAATATCAGAATATCATCAAGGTATACAATCACAAACTTACCCAAGAATTTCTTCAAAACTTCATTCATCAACCTCATAAAAGTACTCGGTGCATTAGTTAAACCAAAAGGAACAACCAGCCACTCATAAAAACCTTCTTTTGTCTTAAATGTAGTCTTCCATTCATCACATTCTTTGATTTTGATCTGATGATACCCACTTTTCAAATCAATGTTGGTAAAATCTTTTGCTCCAATCAAACTGTCTATTAAATCATCCATCCTCGGTATAGGAAACCTATATTTCACTATTATCTTGTCAATTTCTCTGGAATCAATACATATTCACCATTATCCATTCTTTTGAGGTTCCAATACAGCAGGTACCACACAAGGACTTAAACTTTATTGGATCAAACCTTTCTACAACAATTCTTGAATCTATCAGTTCAATTCCTAATTCTCAGTAGGTGTTAACTAATGTGGTGCCTTATTCGGTAAACTAGCTCCAAGGACTAGATCCACACACTGATCAATGCTTCTCTTTGGTTGAAAACCATTAGGTACATTATCAAAAATGATTTCACTGTACTTAGTGATCAACTTATCAATCTCCTCAAGGACACTATCCTCTATTTTCTTACTCAATTTTTTAGGAATCACAACAAAACATACATCATTCTTCTTCAAATCCTTAACAAACTTTCTTCCTTCCATCAAGAAAACTTTCACAGATGTGCAAAGATTACTAATAGGTTCTTCGATCAAAGGTAACAAGATTTATCTTCTTCCATCATCCCAAATAGTATATTTATGCAATCTCCCATCATATATAGCATCCAACAAAATATGACAACAATCCACAGGCATGATATCACATAACACCTTATCATAGTACTTTGCAATTTTCAATTTCACGTAACATTGTTCACTTACCAAGAGTGTATGCTCATCTTTGATCCATGAAATCTGATAGGGCTTTGTATGTTCCAACCTTTTCAACTACAACTTTGTAACCATTTCCTTAGATGACAAGTTCTTCGAACTACCACTATCAATGATTACCTTCTAATCTTCATCAGAAACTCTACATATGGTCTTGAACAAACTTTTCCTTACCGGATCTTTGTTATTACTTTCACTCCAAAGTGATCTCCTTACCATCAAGTTCTTTTCCTTCTTAGGTTCATTCAATGACTCTTCTTGCACCAAAGCATTTCTGCTGTTACTGACCTTCTTACTTACATGTGTACACTCAAAATATCTATGTCCTTCTTCTCCATAATTGTAAAAAGTTCCTCGGAAACCACCTCTATTATAACCATCTTGTTAGTTACTGCGTCTGCCTCTAGAGGAATTTTCAATTTTCCACTCATTCATATGAAAGCTAGCATAAATTACGAGCTTTAGGAAACTTATGCCACAAATAGTTATAGGTAAACCTTTTCAAATAGGAACATTCTATTGTACCAAACTCCCTCAATTTTTTGAGTTGTCCTATTTCCTCTAGAAGTTCTTCCAAACCCTCACATATTGAAATATCTAATATTCCAACAGTCCAAGTTTTCCAATTTATGTGAGAAGCTCTTTCCAAACTAGTCAAGTCAATAAGCTTTATAATCTTAGGTGGCTCATATTTCCAAGATTATATGGTACATTCTGAAATAAAAGTCAGCTATTTGGGGTATCTACCTTAAAGATCTACCATGTTCTGGTGAACATATTGGGTTTTCACAATAGCCCCAATTCTTGTAATTACTATTGTTGGGCCCAAAAGGACATTTTTTTGCTTTTCTAATGTTGGATTTTTTGATAGATATCAATTCTAAGCACTATTACTACAAATATCATTAAGGCTTGGTACAAATTTTTATAAAATATTTTTTCTTTCTGATTCTTATAAAAAATATTTTTTTATTAATTAGATTTTGTTGTTTTCTAAAATCATTTCCTTACAAATGCTTTTAACATTTTATGTACTATGTATGCAAGACGAATTGACCTACGACTTGCTCTCAAGGTGATTAAAAGATCTTTGTATTGGGAGCAAAAATAGGTTTAGAAAAGGAAAAAGATCATTTTTTATAAATGAAAATGAATTTTAAATTATCACAAAAAAGTACTATTTATATTGTTACATGCTTGTATTGATCCCTTAGATTGGTGTTCTTATGCTTGGAGTTATTTCCAAGGGACAAGAAAATTAGTGGTGATGCATTATTGGTTGATTGAGTCTATGTTCAAAACCTACAAAGTCATGATGATTTGGCTATATCATCTAGAACTTGCAAGAAATAACCTATTAAACTTATTAGTATTCAAATGTATTGTCTTTCCTTTCATTTCTTGGATCATTTGTTACCATATTTTTAAAACTAAGCTGACTTACTAGCACTAATAAGGAAAGTAAAAAAATCTCCATATCGAAATGCCTCAAAGCTATGCTTTTCTTAGCATGATGTAATATGAAACCTAACCTTCTATTTAGCACACCAAGATAATGTAGTCAACAATCAGAGGTTGGTGAGCAGGAGTGGGAGCGGAGCGACTAGGGTTTCTGGCGATCAAGATGTAGAGAGAAAGTCTGAGGCTGATGATGGAGACCCACATGGGGGTTTGCAGGTTCATTCAGTGGGGGGCTGTAGATCTAGCGTCGAAAGATTGGTGGGGGGCTCTTTCTTTTGCTTCGGGCTCTCTCTTCTTTCTTTTCAGGGGCTTCTCGTGTCATGGAGTAGGGGGTTTTTAGCTAGCATGGGACTGTGGAAGGCTCTTCTCTTCTCATCCTTGGAGAGGAGACGTTTCCTCTTTCTTCCAAAGATCAGAGAAGGTGGGCGGTTGTTGTAGTTCCCAGTCTATGATTTCTTCATGATGGCCTCTCTCTAGGACCATTTCATGTGGGCCTCTTCTCGGGCTTTTGTGTGGGAGAGAGGTGTTGGATCTATGGGTTCTATTCAGAGTGTCATGGATAAAGCCCACCCTTGCGTAGGGAGATGGACCAATTTTTACTATTATATCGATCCTCCCTCGCTTGGCCTCTGTGGTATCTCGTGTCTCATCTCTATCCTTTTTGTGCTGCTGACCCCTTTTGAGGTGGGGTTTCACTCTAGGGCTCATCGGCAGTTGAAGGCTTCTCCCCTTCTCTACTCCTCCTTCCTACTTCCTATTGAGGGGGAAGCTCTTTTCATGGTGAAGGTTTCTTCCCCTCATTACACCTCTTTCCCACTTCCTATAGAGGTGGAAGTTCCTTTTGAGGTGGAGGCTCAACCTATTGAGGTGGCTCATGGCTGGATGAAAGAGGCGGGTTGGAGTATTTTTAGTGAGCTTAGCCTTTGCTGGAGGAACTCTATTTTTTCAGTGAACTTTGTTGGTTTATTTTCTTTCCTAGTAGGTTGTGATTTGGTGGTTTGGGGAGTTACCCTCATTCCTATCTCCTGGTTGAAGGTTGGGGGAGCCTTTCAAAACCTTGAAGTCATGGTGCAGCTGAAGCTTTATTTGCCTATTTGTTTAAGCTGCTATTTTTTCTCTGCTTGGATTCTGACAGGGTGTATTGATCCGTCTATCAGACCAGTTGGTTGTTGTAAAGGGAATCCTCTCTTTTTCCATTATGGTTGTGGGGCCCAAGTTAAAACCCAGTCTGGTTATGGGAGCCATCAAAGCCCATATTTCCGGTTTAGGGAGCCTAAAAACCCTAGCTATATGTTGTTGATGTAAAGCTCTAGCTTTACACATTTGGTTTGAGTAGCTTGTGCTTAAGTACATTTATTTCCTTTAGCTACTTTTTTCTTGCTTATTTTCGGCTGCTGGTAGATCTGCTGGCATTCTATACTCGGGGGGCTCTAAAAGGTTTATCTTCTTCCCCCAGCTATTTCACATAGATTTGTGTTGATTCTTCCTATTCTTCTAATGATCAAGCTTTGGGTTATAGTTCCCTACAAAAAAATAATGTAAATGCTTTCGGGGCCCATTCAAAACCTATTTTTACCTTAATAAAAAACAATCAGAGTTGGTCATAAAAAATAGGGAATCTAGTTTGTTTGGTGAAGGGAAATCACTTAGTATAGTGTATTTGATACTCAAATTCTCTTCATTTTCACTGGTGAATTATTTGTAGATGTTATATATCTTGGCCTTCATCTAAAGAATTATGAAGGTAATTAGAGGTAGTGAAGAAGTGATAAAATGAGAATAATACTGGTTTGTGGTGACTAATCGAGAAAGTACTATACACTCATCATTTATCATGGGGTTCAAGTTAACTCGTCAAGCATTTTTGAGTTGACTAGTCAAGAATTTCTTTAGATTGACTCGTCAAGATTTTCCCTAGGTTAACTCGTCAAGTACTTTCTAGGATTAACTTGTTAACTAACATCAGCCCTATTATAATGGCTTAGGGTTAGGTTTTTCTCAATATGATAATTTTATAGCTTCTTGCAATAGTATTGAGTTGCAAGCTATTGCTGATTATAACAGGATGAAATTATTGGATAATAAGATTGAATTCTCTATTTGGTGGACGTAACCCAAGATTGGGTCAACCATGTTAAATATTTGTGTCTTCTTGTTCTACTTCTATGTGTTTTATTCCTTTTCATTATTGGTTATATTCACATGTAACTGTTAGATTTTTGTATTTTAATCCTAACAGGTGGTATCAGAGAAGGTTTTGTTTTTTTTCTAGATAAATCCTATGTAGAAAGGTCTCACAGTTGAGTGGGAGTAATGGAAGATGATGATAAGTTGAAGGTTGATAAGTTTAATGGGAAGAACATTCTATTATGGAAAATGAAAATGGAGGACTATATCTATCAGAAGGATTTATGGTGGCTATTGGGAGGAAGATCTTAGAAATCGGTAGGAATATATCATGAGGATTGGGATATTTAGGATAGGAAGGCACTCATAAGTATTCATTTATGCCTGGCATAATCAGTGTCATTTAATATTACACAAGAATAGACAACTAAAAAGTTGATAGAAACCCTAGCCAATTTATATGAAAATCCTCCCGCTTCGAATAAGGTATTTCTTATGAAGCATTTATTTAATACAAAAATGGTAGAAATTTGGTTAGTTTCTAATCATTTGAATGAATTTAATATAGTTACAAGTCAATTAGCTTTTGTTATTGTTAATTTCGATGAAGAAATTAGGGATTTTTTTATTCTGTGATCTTTTCCTAAAAGATGGAATGACTTGGTAATAGTTGTTAGTAACTCTTTTTCTAGTTCAAATACCCTAAAATTTGATCATGTTGTTGGTGTTATTCTGAATGAGAAAATTTATAAGAAAAGCTCATGTGGTTCCACATCAGGTATTGTTTTGAATGCAGAAAGAAGAGGTAGATCAAGGGATAGAGGAAATGATTCTAGAAGTCATAGGAAATCATAAGGAAAATCAAATGGAAAGAGGCCTTAATCTAGAGGATAAAATAATTGTTGGAACTATGGGAAATCAAGTCATAAGAAGAAAGATTGCTAGTTTCAAAAGAATAAAGAAGGAGAAAAACAAGAAGATAAAAAGGAGGAAAATGTGGTAAGTAACAAATCAGAAGAGGATTTTTTTCTTCTTTCCATTGAAAATGATAACAATTCATGGGTTCTAGATTTAGGGGCATCATTTCATGCTACACCCCATAGAAGTTATTTTCTTGATTATGTCCAAGTGGCTTTTGGTCTAGTTTATTTGGGAGATAATGAAACTTGTTAAATTTTTGGAAAGGGAGGAATTAAGATTATGTTGTAGAATAGGAATCATTGACTACTACAAGAGGTAAGGCATGTTCCAAGGCCGAGTAGGAATTTAATTTCAACAAAGAAACTAGGTGATGAAGGTTGCATAGTTTATTTTAATGATAAAAATCATAAGGTTTCAAAAAGTTCCTTAGCAATAGAAAAAGGTGTGAAAGTAGGCACTTTATATCTTTGTATAGGTCATAGTGTTCATTCTACTTTAATTGTTAAAGAGAAAAGTCAATGTTCAAAAATAATTATTGTAGTTGAGAAAGTAGAACCTGAAATGGTCATTGTGGATTCTGAAACAACACTATGGCACAAAAGACTTGGTCACATGAATGAAAAATATATGGAATAATTACTTCATTCAAAGAAAGTTTTACCGGGTCAAAAATGTGTCAATATGGATTTCTGCAAATGTTGCATGTATGGAAAATAAAAGAGAGTTATTTTTCTATAGTGTGGGAAGGAAAAGAATGATTATAAATTAGAGCTTGTGGATACAGATGTTTGGGGACCAACTTAGGTATCTTCCCTTGGTGGAGCTCTATATTACATTACATTCATTGGTGATATAGCTACAAAAGTATGGATTTATTTTCTTAGGCATAAATCTTATGTATTTGAATTTTTTTTAAAATGGAAAATCTTGGTTAAGAATGAAACTGCTAAAAGACTAAAATGACTTAGTTCTGATATGGTGGTGAGTATTGAAGCAAATAGTGTGAAGATTATTATTCCTCTAATGGTATTTGTAGGCAAAAAATGGTTCCAAGGACTCCACAACAAAATGGAGTGGCTGAATTCATGAATAGGACAATAATGAAGTGTGCAAGGAGTATGAGGTTGCACATTGGGCTATCCTTAAACATGTGGGAAGAGGTTGTAAACACTCTATTTATTTAATCAATAGAGGTCCCTCTACTCCTTTGGGTTGTGGTATCCTAGAGGAATAATCAAGAGGTAATAAAGTGAGTTATTCTTTTCTAAGAGCCTTTGGTTGTGAATCATTTGCACATATATATTCTAAAAATAGAACCAAGCTGGAAGCTAAGTCAAAAAAATATACATTAAATGTTGGATAGATCGCATTAATGAATTTGGCTATAGACTTTGGCAAGTTGAAAATCATAAAATTGTAAGAAGTAGAGATGTTATATTCAATGAGAAAGTGTTCTACAAAGATCAGTTGCAACAGCATGAGAAGAAAGAAAATGATTATGTAGTACTAGATGATACTTCAAAAGATGATGTTTAATTGGTCCCTCATGTTCTGCAATAATAGATACCACAAACCCCAGTGAATGTTAGATGGTCAAAAAGGGTAAGTAGACCTCATGAAAGGTTTGCTCCCTCTTTGTATTCTATTTCATTAATAGATGCTAGTGAACCAAAAGGATATGATGAGGTTGTGCAGGTGGATACAAAGGTTCAATGGGAGCTTTCCATAGAAGAAAAAATAGACTCCTTGGTGAAAAACCAATTTTGGGAATTATGTAAGTTGTTTGCAAGTAAAAAGGATTCACTAAATAAATGGGTTTATAGGTTGAAAGAGGAGGATGGATGTAAGAAAAGATTTAAAGCTAGGTTAGTTGTAAAGGGATTTGGACAAAAAAAGGGCATTTATTTTAATGAGATCTTTTCTTTAGTTGTAAAAATGAATTCTATATGCATTGTGGCTACTGAACATTTATATATGGAACAACTTGATGTTAAAAAAACCTTTCTCAATGTGATTTGGAAGAAATGGGTGGTCACACAATAGTGTGTCCCACTTTTTTAGACATGCTGATTTTTGCTAAAATAACACATTTTTAATAAAATATGATGATTTAAGCTTTGAGAGGTTCCATTTGAAGGAATTAATTACAAATGGTTATCTGAAAGCCTCTTACATTAAAAAAAAACTGATATAACATCTATACTCCTCATTCATACTTACAATGGAGTCTCCTTCACACCTATTGAAATGCTGACAAAAAATCACTTCGACTTTATGTTTTGGAAGATCAAATGAATCCATTTGAAAAACCTATCTATATAGTATGATGCTATTTGGAAAAATCTTTCTAATGAATATAATTTTAATACATATTGAGTTCATTATCACTTTTAAAAATTACTTTGACTCAACTTAGGTTGTTTGGTCATTCAACAACCTGTCTCTTCAAGACACTGGGAAAAATAGTAAATTACAAAAAAAAAATAATGAAAAATATGTAAGAAAAGAGTATTTGTGTTACCTTTCTATAAAAAAAATAAAAAATGAACTTTGATATACACAGATCAAGTTAGAGCGATCCAAGTGACCTTATGTCTAAATTAAAGTTACTATCACTTTAGAACTTAATAAACTATGAAATATTGACCCAAAATGAATGAAACCAATTAAATCCTTTAGATATTGAAGTTACCAATATAATATCAAAATAATTACATTGTTATCATATTTTAAAAAAAATTTATGTTGATCCAAGTGACAGTAACTCCTTAAAAACATAATTTTTCACACAAACCACTTTTTAAAGGAGAAGGAAAAATGAATTTTAATTTTTTAAAATTTTTTTTAGAAAAATATATTTAGAAACTAGAAAGAAAATTCTAAAAGACTTTAGTTTTTATCATCTTCAAATTCTTAATAGTTTTGCAGCAACAGGTGTTCAAATGTGAAGTTTTTTTCTTAGAATGTTGATCTCTGTGTCAAAGTTGGCCAAAAAGTGGGACACACTATTGTGGGACCACCCAAATATATATGCAAAAACCACAAATTTGTGAGGTCAAAGGTACTTGGAGAAATTAGTGTGTACTATGTAGATTGAATAAAATTTGATATGGCTTGAAGCAAGCACCATGGAAATGGTATATTAAATTTGATAGCTTTATGACTGAGCATGGCTACAGTCGATGTAATTCAGACCATTGTGTTTATTTTAAGAGGATGGATGATGAAAGATATATTATTTTATGTTTATTTGTTGATGATATTCTTGTAGCAAGGTCTAACTTGGATCACATTAAGGGGTTGACACAACAGTTAGCACATTTTATTGCTATGAAGGATTTGGAGGAAGAAAACAAAATCCTTGGTATGAAAATTTGTAGAGAGAGGAAGAATACAAAATTGACTCTAGCTCTTACTAATTATGTTGAAAAGGTATTGTGAATATTCCATATGGAAAATGAGAAATCTATTAACACACCTTTTCTTAGTTATTTGAAATTGACTAACAAGATGTGGCTAAAGACACAAGAAGAGGAAGATAGAATGTCCAAGGTTCCATATGATTTAGTTGTAAGTAGTTTGATGTATACCATGGTATGCACTACATCAAATTTTGCACGTGTTGTAGGAGTTTTTAGAAGGTATATGAGTCACCCTAGAGTTGAGCATTGTAATGTAGTAAAGTGGATTCTCAAATATTTTAGAGGTACATCCAATAAATGTTTATTTTATGGGGGATCTAATACTGATTTGAAAGGTTATGTTGACTCAGATGTGGTAGGGGATTTAGGTACTAGGTAGAGTATCGCATGTTATGTATTTACTGTTAGTGGGACAACGGTGAGTTATATTTCTTGATTGCAAAAGGTGGTTTCTTTATCCACTACAGAGGCAGGGTATTTTGGTGCTACATAGGTAGCTAAGGAGATGTTGTAATTTTTTATGGAAGAGTTGGGAAAATTAAAAACTAAAAATGATCTATTTATAGATATCTAAAGTGTCATCCATCTTGCAAAGAATTATACCTTGCATTCAAAGACCAAAAACATATAGTTGAGGTATCACTTCATTCGGCCGATATTGGATAATGGGTAGTTAAAGCTAGAAAAGATACATATACAGATAAAAATCTAGTAGATATGTTTACAAAGAAAGTGAAAATAGAGAAGTTGAACTCCTCTTCATCTTGGGTTGGTTTTCAAGACTAAAAATAATAAATAGAACAATAGAGTCTAGGGTGCATCAATCCAATGGGAGCTTTAGGGGTAGCTGTGTTGCCACAAGATCAGTCTCCAAGCGGGAGGTTTTTTAGTGTGGAGCATGATCAATCCCCAGTTGGGAGATTGTTGGTTTGTGGTGAGTGATCAGGAAAGTAATGTACAATCACCATTTATCATGGTGTTAACTCGTCAAGCATTATTTGAGTTGACTCATCAAACATTTCCTTAGATTGACTCGTCAAGCTTTTCCCTATGTTGACTTGTCAAGTATTTTTTAGGGTTAACCTTTTAACTAACATAAATCTCATTATAATCACTTAGGGTTAGAGTTTTCACAATATGATCATTTCATAGCTTCTTACAGTGGTATTGATTTGCAAGGGATTGTAGATTGTAATAGGCTAAAATTACTAGATAATAAAATTGGATTCTCTATTTGGTGGATGTAGCCAAAGATTGGGTGAACCACGTTAAAAATTTATGTCCTTTGGTTCTACTCATGTGTGATTTATTCCTTTGTATTATTGGTTATATTTGCATATAACTGTTATATTTATGCATTCTAATCCTAACAAAGAATTGAGAAAAACAAAAAAATCTAGTTTTTAGTATTTTTCTATATTTCAAAAAAGTGTATTTTCAGAGATCTCAAGAGTGGATTTTTGGGTTGAAACTATCATCCATACCTTGGCATGGTGTTTCAATGGCAAGGTGTTAAGGGGATGAAATTAGATCTCCTAAAGACCTTTCCACGATGTATGTCATTGTGAATTATGAGCAATGAGCGAAAAGTTATGACCCTAAAAACTTGGGGTAGTAAAATGCCAAAGTTGCACAGTTTCCACCAAGCCTACAAGGCTATTTTCTCTTGAAATCCTTCGCTTTTCAATGTCTACTTTCTAGAGAGAGCACCATGTGTCAAAACCACGATGTTTCTAGTGGCTAAAGGGAAGGAAAATAATCATGAAAGTTTGCCAATGTGCCTCACATTTTGTCTATGGTTGCACCGTTCAAAAGGTTGGAAGGACCACATCTTTCAAGGAAAAATGCTACTTTTTTAGCTAGCGATGAATCTTGAGGTAAATTTAATCTATGTTTGCAATGACCTCCACATGCAAAAAATGAGGAATCACTGTGAGTGGAATTAGGAGTTTATTCCCTCATGTTGGCATGGAATTTGAAAAAGACACAGGTGGCATCAATGTTGTGTGAATCGAAGAAGAACAATGATACAAAGATCGACATACTGAGACAGTTGTACTAACTACAATGATGACTTGTCCACATGGCTCGAATACAAAACCCTTCTTGGCTATCTTTTTGAGATTCAGTTTCAACTATTTCTTTCTATAAAATCTTGCAAGCACACTATAATGAGGCATCGCAATCAAAGTTTGGTTAGAGCTAGAATTCCTATTCTAGGAGTCTTTTGCTCACTATATAGAAGAACACTTAGAAAATATTTTTAGTTTAATTTTTCAAATCCTATCCTTGTAATTTTCTACATAGTCAATAGAGGAGATATATTGGATTATACATAGTTATATTTTTCTATGTGTTTCTACTATTTGGTGAATGATTTAAGGTGTCGTGTCAATTATGAAAGAGTATAGCTATTATTTGTTATCTCAGGCTCTTATAGTTCATCTTGGACTTGAAAGTTATGATATCATATCTAGTTATTCTTTCAAGTAAAGATAATGTGTGTTGGCCCCATGGTCTACACACATTGGAAGATTTCCACTCCCACTTCAATAGCATTAACCCTCATATTTTCTTCATTAAGGAAATAGAATCTAGCAATCAACTCCCTTTCCTTGATGTCTTGATCATCAAGAAACTTGTTGGTTACCTAGGGTGATGGGTTTATCTCAAAGCTACACACATGGACCTTTATCTTCATGCCTTGTCACATCACCACCCTCATAAAAAATATAGGATCCTAAAAACCTTAGCCTTGAGGGCTTTTCCTATTTGTGATGAAGAAAACTTGAACCAAGAGTTATCCCATCTCCTTCATATCTTTCGACTGAATGGGTACATTAACAAACAAATATCGAGAGCCCTCAACCAAGAAAATTCTTAACTCCTTAGCAATTCCTAAAGCCCCTAGATAGTCGATTATCCTACCATTTGTCTTCCCTATATTAAAGATATATCTCAAAAAATTTCCAAAATCTTATTCAAAAAAGTATTTCATGCATGTTCAAACCCTTTTCCCTAATGAAGAATTGTCTTCCTCCTCTCAAAGACTCGAAAGACATTCTCTAAGAATCACAAATTATGATTATGATAGCCACTTTCTAATTTGAAAAAATCTAAAATAAAATGTTTCATAAATCTATATATAACGCTCCTTTAAATATAATTGCTATCACTTTTTTATAATTTAATACCACATTATAATATTTTGAAGATACCATAGTTAAAATATTTAATTTAAAAATTAATTAAAAGATGGCCACATAAAATGTTAATTTAAGGACTTATAACTTGGAAGACTCCAAACAGGGTCATATAGGTTCCTATATATTTTTATAGGAGGAAAGAATATTTTTCACATGTTTAGCTAAAACACAACGCGCCAAAAGTCATCTTCATGTATGGAAAAAGAGAGTAAGAAAGAAAGGAAATAGAAGTTTCACGCACATTCATGCGAAAGAAGAAAGATCTAGTGATTGTGAAAGGGAATAAACTAAATCTATCCAAACTTATTCGCATATACGTTGAGAATGCAAATTCCTTTGCATCTTCAATAAAACCGAGTCATTCACTTTCTTATATAAAGAAGATGCTTCTATTAGCCTTAAACAACTAAGTGTGCATATGATCCTTCTCAATCAAATAGATTGTTCCTTTTGTAATATAAAAGGTGGACATTTATCATCGAACTGGTAATAAATCTACATCTATACGACTTGTTTAATACTACGCAAATGTATATATGCATCTAATTCAGCATGGTTCAAATTTTATTTGAAGAAGAAAATTAGCAAAAACTTTTGGCAGGTTTCTATGGGGCTGTTTAGTTTATTTTGGCTAGCAACTATTGTTCAAAAATTTTAGCAACAATTTGTAGAGCTAGTGATCCATGATTATCAAATTTTGTTGCTTATTTTTTTAATAGCCATTATAAATATCATATTTAAATAGAATCATTAATAAATAATTTTTTAGATAATATTTTGAAAAATACAAGTCAATTTATAGAGCCATGTGTAATTTCTCTATACTTTTTCTCGCTAAGTAGTTGCTACTTATTTCAGCCCCCGCTTTTTTGTTAAGCTTATTTTTTATTTTTAGGTAGTGGCTCCTCCACTAAACTAGGAAAATTTTCTAGTTCATCCTTTCCTGCTAATTGAAAATTTGTATGGGAACACTCCTACTCTTTTAAATTATGCAAAAATCACACTTAAGAAGGAAAATAGAGACATGGGATTAGAGATCAACAAATACCTTCAAAGGATTTTTTAGGAATTATGTAGAGGAAGGCGATTTCCCCTCAAGGTTGAAAGTAAATCTGATGCATCGACTAAGTGTTTATTTGTTGTACTTGGCCCATCTTTGAACTTAGTTGTTGAAGATCAAGATTCATTCCACCATCAAAATTCTTTGTTAAAGTTTAGCTTTCAATCTCTATGATCAAGTTTGTGTGCCAATGCTTTTCTATTTTCTCAACGTCTCTTTGGTTCTTTTGCTAGTTATATTATTTTAGCTTCCATTTTCTAGTCTTATGATGTACTTTCTTGTTTATACCATACAAGGTTTTGGGGCCTTTGCAAAACCCTTTTTCCAATTCCTACCTCCAATCAAATCACTTATCTAATTAAAAAATAAATGTCTTTCAACCTCAAATTACTTATTTAATAGAAAAACAAATACCTTTCAACCTGAAATCACTTATTTAATTAAAACAAAAACGCGTTTCAATTTCAATAGTGATAAAGGTTGAATTCTAAGTTATTCTTGAAAACTTGTATTAATACTCTTAAACAATAATGAAGCAACACTCTCTCCCAAAAAACTTTAAAATTATCCATACAAAAATTATATTTAAAATAATTACTCTCTCATCATCATATTGTTTTCCAAAAAAACTTTAAAAATATCTATACACAACTATATATATTTATGTATAATAATAATTCCTATTATTTACATCGTTCCTTGGTTCTCACTTAACCTTTAATTAAATTGTATGAAAACAATTGTAGTGCATGATTTTGGCATCTATACATGTAACATGATAAGTAAACATACAAAAAAGATTATATGTTGTCATTTGGCTAAGTCGTTTCAAGCAAGAGGAGTCCATTCATCAAAGACTTGAGTAGGGACCAAACTTATTTAATTGCATCTCCAAAGAAGTTGAAACTTCCTAAATGGTATATTTGAGAAACAATACCATCACCATCATTAATTACACTAAGTCAATTAGCTTATGCATATTCATTATTAAAAATATTTGCAAACAAGTAACTCTTAAAATACTATGAAATAAATATAATAATCCCAATTATTGGTGTAATTAAATATTTACTAATTAGAATTTACTTTAAGTTTATTTAGGATAATGTATTTTCATATTAGTTGTCATTGAAACACTTGGGAGTTTGCATTTCATTTTAGCACATGGTGTAGGAGAATTTTCACTTGAGGTGTGAGATCACCTTTAGTGCTCTTATCACATTATCATCCTCTCATTGTTGCACATCCTTTTGTGAACATATGATTACACATTGTCTAATTGATAGGTTATCATTTGCATTTATCATAGTTATCATGCATTGCCTATATATTCAAGAACATCTACTTTGTTTTAATTCTATTGATTTTTTATCTATTTCATTATTGATCAATATTGAATCAATCAATTAATCATATCTTTTGTCTCTCTTGTACTATCAATTAAGCTTCTAGATCTTGGCATTTTAATTCTTTTCCTTAGGAAAATTCTTACATGGTATTAGAACGATATCAAAATTCTTACATGGTATCAGAGCTATAGGATTGTCATTCTATACCCTATTTTGAGAAAATTTTGTTGGAAGTCAAAATTAGACCTTCCTGGTGAAAATCAGAGGTTATCATCACATAATGGAGGTCCAAAAACCCCTAAATTGAATTTTGTTTCACCCAAATTGGACATTTGAAGCCAAATCTAGAGCCATTTGAATTTTGGAGGTGCAACGATGATGATTTAGAAAAAATAATTTGAGAAGCAATTTTTAAACAATGATATTTCACTCGTCTAAACTCATTTTTTTGAGCAATTTTTTTTGTTTTGGGGTAGAATTTCACAATCTCCACAATGTTGTAGGTGATTTTAGATCTATGTTTTTGATATTTTTTGAAAATCAAAATCCCAATTTTTACAACTTTAAAGGCTTTGTTCAGGCTCATGGATACATTTTTAGGTGCTATTTTTTTAAAGGGCATGAGTTTTTGTCTACTTTCCAGATTTGGTATCAGTTTGGAGAAATTTTGAGCAAACATAGTACTTTCAGCATTTGGTCTATTTTGACATATATTTGGCACTTGTAATTTGTTGGATCCTTGAGTGGTCTTGTGTCTTCTTTATTTGAATCTACTACAACTTCATAATTTCTGGTGTAAACATCAAAATCAGAAGTCCACTTTGGTTCAATTTGGCAAGTGGAAATTGTACACACACTATATATAAAGTGCCAAAATCATCTATTTTGGGGTGGTTCTTTGATTTATTGCATTTTGGGGTGTGCATTAATTTTTTGATCTCATTTTTATTTCATGTGAGAAGTACATCATGGATGGTTTAATTAGGTTGACAAGAGGAAACTATAAACAATTGAGTGAATTGGTTATTGCTTATCTTAGTGAGCTCATAACCTGTTGTTGTTGGCAAAATAGTCAGCGCTCCCCTCGAGATTCGCGACATGGTTTAATAGCCTCTTGTGTCTTCTATAAGTCCAGTGGTTGTATTGGGCATTAACATGTCAATCCTTTTGTGCAACGATAACCACTACTTGTAACAAGTGGTATTAGAGCTTGGTCACAAGTTCAAATCCCCTCGGGTAGCGCTGAGGGGGAGATTGTTGGTAAAATAGTCAATGCTCCCTTCAAGATTCACAACATGATTTAACAGCCTCCTGTGTCTTCTATAAGTCCAGTGGTTGTATCAGGTATTAACAGGTTGATCTTTTGTTGCAACGGCAACCACTACTTGTAACAATTACCCTATTAGTATGAGTATAGACCTAAAAGTCCTTTCAATTGAGACTCTTACTCAAAAGTATTAATGTTATCTATTAGAATATGGATATGGATGGTATGGATTCCCTTGATGATGATGAAGATCAGAAAAAGACTATTCTTGATCTTTGGAGCATTCTTTGGGAAATGTATGGAGATCTCCATGTTCCTCCACTCCCAAAATGTCTAGAAACTCTAGTTGAAACTTCTCCTTCTATTGAGATCACATCTACTGTCGTTCCCAATAATTCTTGCATTCATACAACCCTGGGTTCAGGTGATTCAATACACCAGAGTATTCCTTGTCTTCTAGTTATAGTTCCATGGGATGACTACTTGACAGACATTGCAAGTATGTTTGTGGAGTCCTACATTGGAGATTTGGGAGACACCATTGATGACATTCATATTCTCTTTGTTGAGGATGATCCTTCTTCATTTGTTGTGAGGGAACACTTTGACCCTCCTCTTCATTCTCCATTTGATCCTTCTTTTGATTTTGACATGATTTTGGATCCTTTGATGCAACATTAGGAGGAGGTCTCTTTCACTTCAAAGAAGACATTTGAGTCTTTGGAGATTCATTTTCACGAGTCCCAAACTTCACTTGAGATGACACATTGTGTGGTTTAGGTTGATCATACTCAGTTTTTGGAGATTCCTATTCAATTTCCTGAGACTTCATACATCTTGAGAATTTTGTTGGACTAATGGCCAATGTCTCCTTTTAGGATTCATGACATGGTTTAATAGCCACCTATGTCTTTTATAAGTCTAGGGGTTGTATCAAGCATTAACAGGTCAATATTTTGGTGCAACAACAACCACTACTTGTAACAAGTGGTATCAGAGCTTCGTCACAGGTTTGAATCCCCTCAGGTGATGCTGAGGGGGGGATTGTTGGACTAAACACCAACGTCTCCTTTCAGGATTCATAACATGGTTTAATAGCCTCCTGTGTCTTTTATAAATCTAATGGTTGTATCGAGCATTAACATGTCGATCTTTTGGTGCAAAGACAACCACTACGTGTAACAAATTCTTCGTAGAGATTCAGGAGGATTCATTGATACACCTATGACCTTGTTTCTTGCTAAGGGGAGGAACATCATTTAGTTTTCTTGGTGAAATTTCTACATTGATCCCAGAGCATCTTGCATTGGTGTACATTCTACATTGAGGGGGGCTTCTTTTCTTCTCTTCCTACTTCTTCATTTGAGGAGGCATCTTTGTCTTTGGAGTTTGATCTAATTTATTACATGGATCAGTTACCATTGGTTCCTTTTTTGTCACCTTCTATTGGGCTTGATCTTGACCTGTTCATGTCATCTTCATCAACCAAAGACATGGTGACACATGAGCATACTTTAGAGACATCATACTTCATTTGGATTCCTCTTCCTTCTTCATATCCACATTACAAAGACTTTTTGCATCTATACTTGGTGTATCTTCTTCCCAAGGGGAGAAATGTTGTTTGTAGGCATTGGACTATGTTTTTCCTTCAAGCACTCACCATCTTTCAAGATTACTCATTATAGGGGGGATATCATGTTTCCTTGTTTCCTTCCTATGGGGGATTCTTGATTTTATATGCATGATGTATGTTGTAATGGGGGGTCTTGATTATTCCATCTATCTGTGCATCTTGTTTCATCTCTCTTTTTGGGGGAGGGTTTTTCCCATGAGGTTTTCCCTCTTTCTCCACCTTATGAGAGATTTCATATCTTTTTCACTTTCATATTGTACATGGGTACCTAACATGGCCTAGTAGTCAGAAACCATCATGTATTGTCATCTAGCATTGTGAGCTTAAGTGCATTCCCCTAAGTTGCACTTAAGGGGGGGTGTTGGTGTAATTAAATATTTACTAATTAGACTTTACTTAAGTTTACTTAGGATAATGCATTTTCATATTAGTTTTCATTGAAACACCTGGGAGTTTCCATTTCATTTTAGCACACGGCATAGGAGAATTTCCACTTTAGGTATGAGATCCACCTTTAGTGCTCTTATCACATTATCATCCTCTCATTGTTGTACATACTTTGTTGTACAATAGAGTATGATCCACCTTTGGTGGACATGTGATTACACATTGTCTAGTTGATAGGTTATCATTTGTATCTCTCCTAGTTATCATGCATTGCCTATATATTTAGACATGTCTAATTTGTATTAATTCATTTGCTTTTGTATTTATTTCATTATTGATCAATATTGAATCAATCAATTGATCATATTTTTTGCCTCTCTTGTGCTATCAATTGATCATTTTCATTCTTTGCCTTAGGAAAATTCTTACATGGTATTAGAGAGATATCAAAATTATTACACCTATACATTATTTTAATGTGCTAGTACCATGTAAGAATTTTCCTATGGTATTCTTTGCCTTAAGAAAATTCTTACATGGTATTAGAGAGATATACAACCCAATGTCAACTTCCATGATATAATGTTTTACAACAACATACAAGCTAAGCAAATGATATCCAATGAGATTCACTTAATATATATATCTCACTCAAGTAACTTATATAAGAAGGAAGTAGACCAATAAATACATCTCAAGTATATTGAAATAGTATGAAAGTGTTGAAAGTAGATATCTAATACCCAATTAAGACAACAACATTACATATCCAATATATACAAGAGGTTAAAATATGATGCAAACAAGGTTGGGGAATCTAATGAAGGACTGACTGACCTTGCAGCTAGACCAATACACATCAGAAATACACAACAAGAACAACAAATCTGATATATAACAAAAATCTTTATTCATCAAATCACTGATTACATGCAATGTGCCAAGCTGTAAGGCCTTCCTGGTTACGACCAAATACAAAGCAACTAACAGTCTACAAGATCTCGCAGGATACCAAATATTTTCCACAACATCAGTACTCAGGTAGCCCAAGTCTGCAACACACAACACACTGGTAGGCACCCATGAAAGATCTAAACTTGTACTCAAACTTCCAAGAAATCTTCTTGCTCCTAAGCTCGCAGGATGCTAACTTCCACCACCCACTATCTGATCCCTCTAAACATCTACCCAAACATCCACTTAAATACTAAATCCCAGCCACAAGTCAATTCTACAAGATATACAAATATTAAATGCCAAAACATCAATCGGCTCTCAAATAGCCTTACAAATAAGCTCTCCAAGATGGCCGCAAATGGTCATCAAATCCGCATAGAAGAATGCAACATGAAAGATTGAGGTCCCCACACATCCAATGGTCAATCCATAACTTGAGGAGCCCAACCCAAATCAATGGAACCAGTCAGCCAAGCTGATCCATCCAAACAAACCAAGTCAGTAAGCAAGAACACCAAGCAATAGAGAAATAATCGAGCGCCAAAAACTGACCACGCCAAGCATGACTGAGCAATATTGTTGGCAAGTTGACTATACTGGTGTATATGAATTAATATAGTGTTATCATTATGGAAACAAAGTCATATGATGTTTTGGAGTTAGCCCTTATGATAAGAAGATCAAAAATTGGCTAAGTGTTGAAGACTGGACAGTATACAGAGTACCTGAAGGTCAGAGTATCAGTTCATGTGCATACAACATAATTATGGTATGTGCCCTAGAAGTTAAGTTGGTAAGACCATATTCATGCTACATCTAAGAGCACATGATCAGAAGATTCAGTATGAGGAAGATACAAAGAGTTCAAGTTGCACAGACAGTGAATGCCAGAGAAGAACAGTGCAAGCAACCGACTATTGGTTTGGTTAGCGGTTATATTATTATGTTTTAAAGGCTATGCACCTATTGTAATTAGGTTGTAGACATATAATTATGTTTTTTTGTAAACACACTTGAGCCAATTCAATTGGAAGCATTGTATGTAATCGGTTAAAGGGCTGACCTAGTTAATTGTTTTGTATGCGTATATAAATATTAGATGGATCGTTGTAATTAAGTATGAGAGTTGATATAGAGTGGAAAGAAGTAGAGAAGAAGTGTGTGAAAAGTTTTTGAGATGTATTAGATCTTTGCAAGAGGTCAAAGCTGTTGGAAATATAGATGCAGTAACTGAGAGGGGGGGCGTGAATCAGTTAACCACAAAAATATTATCACTGATTTCTTAAATATCTTAACAAATTATTTACCGTGCCACTCGGTAAATATACAGAGAAATGCTGAAAACTTGATCCTTGAAATGTGTAATAATTAAACTATTCTTAAGCATTCATCATTGATTAACTTGCATGAATAAAGAAAATAACATGAACACAAGAGACACCAGATTTACCGTGGAAACCCAATATGGGAAAAACCACCAATGTAACTAGTTACTATTCTCACTCTTCTGAAGTGATGCCCGGTAAGAAGCCAACCCGGTAAAAGGTTACAAAACACACTGTTAGGTGTGACCTTGTTAGAGGATTTAATCACCCTACTAGGAGTGGCCTTGTAAGAGGTCTTGAAACAATTCAATAGAACTGTTACCTTGTTAGAGGATTTACAAAATGGTTGTTAAACCAACTCAGTTAAGAGATTTTGATATCACTGCTACAATTGCTAGAGAGTAACAATGAAATGACCTGCAACTGAATTGCTGAATATAGATCTCTATTCTATTTCACTAGATCCTTACTGATCAATTAAATCTTTGTTGCTCCTCAAGGATATCTGACCATCCTTTAAAATTCACACACACCTTTCTTCAAAATGATTTCTGCATGCTGTATATATTTTATTCACCATTTGACCTTCTATATATATATGCCATTTCATAATCATTTAGATTTTCAAGTCGGCACTAATAATTATTATAAAAGTCAGCTGGGATAAACAGACTGTAATAACAAAATTCATTGAAAGGGCCGACCTTGCTCGGTAAACATTAATCCTGAAAAGATATCCTTCGGTGACCAAGAGAACTCGATAACCACAGCGAATTCTGCAACATCCTTTGGAGACCGAGAGAGCTCGGTAACCACTAATTTTCCTTCAATAACCGAGGAGGCTCGGTTAACACTAATATCCTATCAAGTTTTCTTTAGACACCTGAGAGAACTCGGTAGACACTAAAAACTACCTACCTGACCGACTGAGCTCGGTAGATACTGAGAACCACTTAGCTGACTGACTAAACTCGGTAGATACTGATAACCGCTTAGCTGACTGACTGAACTCGGTAGATACTGGGAGCGATAATTGATATGACATTTGTGTGACATCAAAGACAACACATAGCTAATCCAAGAATGTCCTTCAGACAATTGTATTCAACAATCTCCCTCTTTGGCATTGATGGCAACACAACATGTCATAGCACAATGAAATTTCATAGATAAACCAAGAGTAAGAAACATAAACTTAGCTTCATTCTGATTCCCATCATCTTCAAACTTCTTTCTCTGACTGAGAACTCTCCCTCTTAACTTCTCAAATTATTCTTCTTAGAAATTTCTTGAAATGACAACAAACTCTCTCTCTTTGACAACACATGCCAAAGACAATTAACACAATTTCGATAAATATCAATGTACCTTATGTACTGATTCATATGCAATGATTTCCTGACTATGCTGCATCAACTGATTGATCTTCAACATGTTCTTGTTGATGCATCACTAAAAATTTATTTAGTGAACCTCAGATAGGGGAGTGACCCCTAACTTGCCTCTTAGATACAAGAATGCATCCTTAGGTAGTGGTTTGGTGAAGATATCTACAATTTGTTCTTTTGTATGAATATATTCCAATCTGATTTCCTTATCCTGCACCAATTCTCTGACAAAGTGATATTTAATTGCAATGTGCTTAGTTTTGGAATTCATTACTGGATTCTTTGAAATATTTATTGCACTTGTATTATCACAAAACATAACAACTGGTTCTTTGATCTCAACCTTCATGCCTTCCAAAAACTATTTAAACCATATAATATTAGAGCAGTTTACTACTGTAGCAACATATTCTACTTCTGTTGTGGATTGGGACATGCAGTTTTGCTTTTTACTAGTCCAAGATACTAACCTCTTGCCAAGAAAGAATGCACCACCACTTGTACTCTTTCTGTCATCAATGTTTCCTGCCCAATCAGCATCAGTAAACACTTTTAAATCCAGATTGCCTCCAAATTTATACCACAAGCCATAATCTTCAATTCCCCTTAAATACCTCAAGATTCTTTTGATTTCCATCAGGTGATTTTCTCTGGGTTTAGCCGAGAATCTTGCCACTATTCCAACTGCTAAGGCAATATCAGGCCTTGTGTGTACTACATACTATAATTTTCCAATCATTGATCTGTATAAGGTCTGATCTAATTCTTTTGAATCATCATCTTTGGTAAGCTTCAGTCTAGTACACATGGGTGTACCAACTGGTTTTGAATCTTCCATACCAAATTTCTTAAGTATTTCCCTGATATATTTAGACTGAGTAATGTAGATACCATTTTTGTTCTGCTGAATCTGAAGTCCAACAAAGAATTTTATCTGACCAAACATAGACATTTCAAATTCTTTTTTCATAAGCTCTAAAAATTCTTTGCACTGATCATCATTTCCTGTAAACATAGTATGATCCACAAATATTTCTGCCAAAACAATTTTGTTATCTGATCCTTCTTTGATGTATAAATTGATGTTGTCATTAGCCCTTTTGAAATTAATCTGAGTAAGATAGTTATGTAATCTTTCATACCATGCTCTAGGAGCTTGTTTTAGACCATATAATGCTTTGTGTAATTTACAGACCATATCCCTTTTGTCTGGATCAATAAAACCTTCAGGTTGCTCAATGTAGACTTCTTCCTCAAGAATACCATTGAGAAAAGCAGATTTGATATCCATCTGATATACCTTAAATCCTTTATGTGCTGCATATGCAAGTAAAGTCCTCACACCTTCTCATCTTGCAATAGGAGCAAAAGTCTCTCCATAATCTATTCCTTCTTCTTGAGAATATCCTTTACATACCAATCTTGCTTTGTTTCTTGATACTTGACCATCTTCATTCAACTTATTTCTGAATACCCATTTTGTTCCAATTACATTTTTATCTTTAGGCCTAGGTACAAGAGTCCATGTCTTATTTTTCTCTATTTTCTCTATTTCTTCATTCATAGCCTCAATCCAACTTTCATTTTCTAATGCATCTTTGACATTTTTAGGTTCAAAATCAGCAAATAAACATGTACCTTTTAGTTTACTTCTTGTCATAGTACCATCTGATTTGTTTCCAATAATCTGATCTGGTTTATGATGCTTTCTGACGTACTTGGCTAATATAGGTTCCTTACTTCCTGAATGAGTTATATTTTAATCTTCTTCATCTTCAGGTTTAGATTGCTCGGGCTCGGTAGATACTTGCTCGGTAGCTTCGGACTGAGACTCGGTACTTTGTGACTTGGCTAGAACTTCTTCTTGTGACTCAGTTACTGTACTGGGCTCAGTAGATGTAGTCTCTGGTTCGATGTAAATAAATTTTCTGTAGTCCTCTGGTTCCTTTTTGCTTTCTTCTTCAATCTTTTCTGCAAACTCATCAATTCTCACATGTGCACTTTCTATGATTTTCTGAGTAGACAAATTTAGACATCTATATGCCTTACTTTTGCAAGAATATCCCAAAAATATTCCTTCATCACTTTTTACATCAAACTTTCCTTTTCTAGATTCTTTCAAGATGTAACATTTACTACCAAATACTTTTAGGTAACTTACATTTGGTTTGTAGCCATACCATAGCTCATATGGAGTCTTGAATGTGTCTTTTCTTAGCTGTACTCGGTTCAAGGTATGAACTGCAATGCTGATAGCTTCCTTCTAGTATTTCATAGCAATGTTCTTTTTGATCATTAGAGTCCTTGCACAGTCCATGATAGATCTGTTCCTTCTTTCAACTATTCCATTCTGCTCAGGAGTTCTCGGGGCTGATACCTGTCTTTTGATTCCTCTTTCAATGCAGAAATTATTGAATTCATGGGAGATGAATTCACCACCTCTATCTGATCTCAAGCATTTTATTCTTTTTCTTGTTTCCTTTTCTAGTCTTGTTAAATACCATTTGAACTTCTCAAATACTTCAAACTTTTCTCTTAAATACATAACAGTCATCATTCTAGAATAATCATCAACAAAGAGAATAAAGAATTTTTCTCTGGTATAGCTCTCAATTCCAATAGGTCCACATAAATCAGTATGCACAATTTCCAAAATATCTTCAGACTGATAGTTTTTACTTTTGAAACTAGACTTTCCCATTTTACCAATTTGACAATTCTTGCATAGACCAACATCAAGTTTCTTCAAAGTAGGAATACCTCTTACTTTCTTGAATTTTCTTATTTTTATCATGTTGTCAAAATTTACATGACATAACCTTTTGTGCCATAGCCAACTTTCTTCAATTTGAGCAATAAAACATGAGTAATTACCAAGATCAAGATAAAATAGGTTACCTTTGGTTTGTTTGCCTGATCCTATCAGTTTTCCTTTGTCATCCAGCAATCTTGCTTTGCCATTCATGAATTCAACCTTGAATCCAATGTTGATTAGTTGTGCTACACTTAGAAGATTATGCTTTAGTCCTTCGACCCAATATGCATTGTCACATATAAGTTCTTTGGTTAATGAAATTCATCCCTTTCCTTTTATACAACAAGGTTCAGTGTTTCCAAACCTTACATTACCACCATCAAAGTTTTCAAAGTGTTCAAACTTGGTCCTGTCACCAGTCATATGATGTGAACATCCACTGTCTATAATCCATGTATCATTCTTGCTTATATGAGAGATAAGTGCCATCTCATCATCATCATTGTCAGATTCATCTTTTACAACAATGGAAACAATTTCTTCTTCACTATCATCCGAATCTTTAGCTAAGAAACATGTTTTCTTACCTTTATCCTTGAATGATTTGAAATTTTTCTTCTCATCTTTGCTTTGCTTGTTTGGACACCTAGATGCAATATGACCAATTTCTTCACATGAAAAATAGATTAAGGGAGTTTTACCTCTGTATTTTCCTCTACCTCTTGAATACTTCTTTGCAAGTAATGATTCAATAACTTCAAGATCGCTATCAGAACTTTCCTCTGATTCTTCTTCACTTTCTGATTGGATTTTCTTCCCTTTCTTGAGTGAAAGTTTGGCCTCAAAAGCTGATTCAATATTTTTAGAAGTTGGAACATAGTTGTCATAGTTATCCAGTTCAAAGGCTGTCAATCTTCCAACTAAGGCATCCAAAGTTATATTGTGATTCTCTTCACATCTTCTTTCTTGAATAGCAGAAACTCTTATTGCATAAATAGGGAGTAATGTTCTAAGAACCTTACTTATAACCATTTCATCATTAATTTTTCCTCCAGAAGCTCTGATTGCACTAACACTTGTCTTGATCCTGTAGACTAGGATTTGAGAGTGCACCTAAACCTGTTTTGAAGGCCAAAGATAAACAAATGTCATAGCATATAATCAAATCAAATTTAATGGTTAACAAACTAAAATCAAAGCCACCTCAGTTTAAGCTTAAAACGGATGTGCCCATGCACCGTTTGATATGCTTAGATATAGAGGGATGTGGGTGTGCAAACTCAAGCACTTGGAGCATGCAAAATAGGATGATTTGAGGTTGATGAAGACCCAAAATGACACAAAATAGGTATGAGGAACCTATTTTGCCTCAAAAGCCTCAAGAACACACAAATATGCAAAGCTAAATGATTGAACTAAGATTGAAACAAGAAATGAATCTATGTTAATCCATTTAAGCTAATTTAGATGTGATTTAAGCTTGAAAATGATCTAAAAAAAGATGAGTTTATGCTTATGCTAGAATGAAAATGACATTATAACTTTGCTATTGAGTTTGAGAGTTGAGAGATGATTTGCCTTAGGAAGTGAGGGTATTTATAGGATTTCTAAAGGCTTGGGGTAGGAGGAATGAATGGACAGGATTGAAATCCTTAAGAGAGGCCAAGATTCACTCAAAAGGAAGCACATGGATTGTGCTAGTTCTCAACCAATCAGGAGGTGACACATGTCACAAGGTGAGTGGATGAAGGGAAGGGCAAAAAGGAGTCAACAAAGGGGGCTCCAAGCTCATAACTCTCCAAATAAATGCTTGTAAGAGCAATGAATGGGCTTTAAGAGGCTTTGAAGACTTTGGGGAAGCAATAAATGCTTTATGGTTGAGATATTTGGGAGGAAAGACTTTGCTTTGGTTTAGGAAAGTCTTAAGCTTGGTTAGGATTGCACAAAGGTTTAAGGGTAGGATTAGGATTAGATTAGGACAAAGAAAAGGATTAGGATGGGTGAAGAGGGTGGATTTGAGAAGATTCTAGAAGAGTCTAGATTTCTCCTTAGTTTCATGGAATAAAAGTTATTCATTCCAAAAGCTTAAGTTTTAGGAATATTTATTAAAATATATTCAATAAATATGAAAATTAAATATTTAACCTTAATTAAATATTTAACCTTGGGATTAGGGTTAGAAAAGATGGGATTAGCCTCTTAATCAAAATTAAGAAGGGATTAGAAGATTTTGGAAGAGGTTAGTGGTCTTAAGGAAATTGGCCAAGTTTGGGATAAAAAATAAATTAAAAATAAATTAATTTATTTTTGAAGTTTTTTGGTCAATTTATTAATTAAATAATTAATAAATTAGGGATAATGTCCAAATGACATTTTTAGGCTAGATTCCTTAATTAAAGATTTTTAATTAAGAGAGAGGGATTTAATGCCATAAAAATAAATTAATTAATTAAATAATTAATTAATTAATAAATGATGATGTCATCAAGGATTTTCAGAAAATAAAAATAATTTATTTTCTGAAGGATTTTTTGGTGTCTACATTTTGCCCCTCTTTGATGCGATGCCGCAAGTGGCATGGCGTCAAAGACAAGAAAACAAGATGCCGAGGCTAGAATCAGAAGAAGAGGGTATGACGCCTGGGTGGACTTAGAAGAAAGAGGATACATGCCCCGGTGAGACAAAATCATGGAAGATGCGCCCAGTGGGACAAGGAGAAAGAGGGATTACGCCCTGGGATAGAGTGTGCCCGGCGGGACGAGGAAGGAAAGGCCTAGGAAGAAAGGGGAGATAAATAACCTCACTTCTAAGAACAAATATGGATGATATGCAAGATGAGATGGAAATGCAAGATGCAAGATGCAAGATGAATCTATATGATAAATGCAAGGGACCAGATAGCTCCAAGTGCAAATGGGAGTGCACAACCTAGATTTAATATAGCAATGCTAGAGACCTGCCAAGGATACTGGGATCACGAGGCCTTGTCACCAGCGTTGCAGAGGACTGACGAGGACTGACGCTAAACAAACACACAGGGTTGCCCCAACATCACACATGAAGCACAAAGGCGACATGGCGGAACCGATGCTGAAGGAACCACAAACACACAACTGACTCACAGGCAGCAGCGAAAGATCAAAAGACCTTGCCCCAAATTATCCGCACATGCAGCACACCGTGATATAATGAATCGTGGTGACCCTGGTGGGATAATGAGAAGCCAAAAAGATTAACAAGACCCAAAGGACAAAAATCCAAGATCAAAATGATAACTCCAAAAAGATATCCTTTGCCAAGGAGAGAGAGATTAGGTTTGATTGATGGTGGGAAGATTGGTCGGACAGGAGGAACGATATATCCTCAAGGACCAGGATGGAAGATTAGGTCAGACAGGAGGAACGATATATCCTCAAGGACCCATGGGTTGGTGAGAGAATAAGTGTAGTTGTTCGCTGGCAAAAGCTGAAGTTCAAGGGATAATCAGGATGAGCAAGGATAAGTCGACAATTGATGTTGCTGAAGCACAAGGCCCGAGTGGGACTAAAATTTTTCTGAGGCTGGGGATGGGACAAGATATTTGATCAAATGCTACTGCAGGATGGACAAAGGCTATGTACAACAAGGAGGAATGATATGCACAAGGGATATGTACAGAAGCTCAGGATTGGGGATAGGAAGATCACACTCAGCGGGACTCTCACTAGGATGGAGACAAGAAGGATAAATACAGAAAGGATGCGCTGTACAGGAAAGGGATAAGGATATGGTACAAGATATGGTATAAAGCTTTGGAATAGGATATGGATTGCAGATGGGTTGGAGGATGATGGAAGCTGAATGCTTGGAAGATAGGGGAGATGGAACTGCTGGGAGATCTGTTATGAGATTATGGATGGAGGAAGAGGACGGTAGCTGAAAGGACTACTGAATAGATAAAAAGCTCAGTTTACTATGTTGGCGCCTGTTTACCAAGTTTTCACCAACATACTTGTCCAAGGCGCTTGAATTGCCAAGTTTTCACCGTTGGACGATTATTTTCTCTTTCTCTTTTCTTTTTTTTCTTTTTTTCTTTACTTTTTTTCTTTTTTTGCTTTTTTGCTTTTTTCTGAATGTTTTTGGATTTTCTGATATATGCAGGATTAGGTTCAGGCATAGAACCTCTTCAGATGGATGATGTTGATAGGATCATTCAAGGGCTCACCCTCTGGTGTTGATAGCTGATAGGCGCCGGAGCCGAAGGATGCGGTGACAACATAGGGGCCCAACCAAGTAGGCTCAAACTTTCCTTTCTTTTCTCTATTTGCTAGGACCTTCTGATTTTCTTTGAGAACCATGTCACCAACCTGAAATTGTCTAGGATGGACCTTTTTGTTATAACTCCTTTTGAGTCGATTCTGGTATGCAACCAGGTGATCATAGGCTTGCTGTCTCTTTTCATCTAGCAGATCTAGCTGTGTGAGCCGGGCCACACGATAGTCTTCATCAGTTGTATAGTTCTTCATGGAGACGCGCAAGGATGGGAGCTCGACCTCGATCGGTAGAATGGCTTCAGCACCATATACAAGGGAGTATGGGGTGGTGCCTGTGGGAGTGCGATAAGAAGTGCGATAGGCCCAAAGGGCGGGATTGATTTGGAGGTGCCAGTCACGACCAGAATCATTGACAACCTTCTTGAGGATTTTCAAGATAGTTTTGTTAGTTGCCTCAGCTTGGCCATTTCCTTGAGGGAAATATGGACTGGAGAAACGGTGATGGATGTGGAGCCTGGCACACAGATCATCCACATGCTGGTTTTCAAAAGGTGTGCCATGGTCTGTGAAAATGGTAGATGGTATGCCGAAGCGGCAAATGATATGGTAGAGGATGAACTTAGATATTTGGATGCCAGTAGTTAGGGTGAGCGGAATCGCTTCAACCCATTTGGTAAAGTACTCTGTGGTGGTTATGATATACTTGTGTCCATCCGAAGAGAGGGGGGTGATCAAGCCAACGAGGTCGAGGCCCCAACATGAAAAAGGCCACGCTGGTGCAATAGGCTGTAGATCCTGTGCTGGTGCATGTATCAAATTGGCATGCTGTTGACATGGGAGACATTTCTTGACAAATTCACACGCATCATGTTCCATTGTTGGCCAATAATATCCAACTCTAAGCAGCTGCTTTGCTAGAACCATGCCACTCGTGTGGGCACCGCAAATTCCAGCGTGGACTTTTTGTAAGGCCAGGATGGCCTCGTTTGAATCTAAACATCTAGATAGGACATTATGATACCCACGACGATATAGGGTGTTGGCTACAAGAGTGTAGTGGGAAGCTCTGCGAATAAGGTTTTGGTGTTGGTTTTTGGTGAGATGGGGAGATATGATACCATTTTTTAGATATGCATGGATTTCGTGGTACCATGGGGATTGGGGACCAACCAAGACACACACCATGTCTGCATCGGCGTTCTCATAAGCTGGTGAATGTAGCTGCTCAACTAGAAATTCATACTATGATGCGTCTCGTGGTATTTCTAATAAGGATCTGATAGTTTCCATTGCATCTGCTGCTTTGTTCTGAAGCCTTGGGATCTAATTGAATTGTAGATGTAGGAAATGCTCTTTCAGTTTATCCACCAGTTGCTTGTAGGGTAGCAATTTGTCATCCTTTGTCTGATATTCATCTAGGACTTGTTTGATAATCAGCTGTGAATCTCCAAAGAATTGTAGTTCTGTGATGTTCCATTGGATAGCTGTTTTGAGACCTGAGATGAGTGCCTCATATTCTGCAATGTTATTGGTACAGGGGAATCCCAACTTGAATGATTTTGGAATATAGTCACCTTGAGGTGTGATGAATAGGATTCCTGCGCTAGAGCTATGGGATGTGTTGGAACCATCAAAGTATAGTTTCCACATGGGCTGCTCTTCAATCATGCATAAGTGTTCATCGGGGAATTCCATGATTAGTGGATAGGCATCCACTAGTGGTGCTTCTGCTAGTTGATCGGCAATGACTTGCCCTTTGATTGCTTTGCGATCTACATACTGAATGTCAAATTCGCTGAGTAACATGACCCATTTTGCCATACGGCCTGTGAGGGTTGTTCTTGATAACAGATACTTAAGAGGGTCCACCTTTGATATGAGCTTGATTGTGTGGCTAAGCATGTAATGTCTAAGTTTTTGAGTGGTAAAGACCACTGCTAGGCATGCTTTCTCCATGGGTGAATAGTTAAGCTCATAGCCCACAAGAGTGCGACTGATGTAGTAGATAGCTCGTTCTCTATTTTCATCATCATGCTGTGCTAGGAGTGCCCCTAGTGCTGTAGCTGTTGTTGAGATGTAAAGGATGAGTGGGCATCCTGGAACTGGTGGTACTAGGATCGGAGCATTAGCTAGATACTCCTTGAGTTTATCAAAGCTTCTTTGACATATGGGATCCCACTTGAAGTTGGTGTCTTTGCATAAGAGATGTGAGAATGGTTGGCACTTGTCTGCTAGTTGCGAGATGAACCGCCGTACTGATTGAAGCTTGCCCTGTAGGCTTTTAAGCTGTTTGATATTTCTTGGTGGAGGCATCTCCGTTATTGCTTTTACCTTTTTAGGATCGATCTCTATGCCTCATCTAGAGATGATGAAGCCTAGAAGCTTGCCAGACGTAACACCAAAGACACATTTCTTAGGATTAAGCTTTAAGCCATAATGATTCAGACGATCAAACACACATTCTAGGATGTTGAGGTGCTCATCTCTTGTTTTGGATTTTGCAAGGATATCATCCACATAGTCCTCGAGGATCTTGTGGATCATGTCATGGAAGATCGCTGTCATTGCTCGCTGATATGTGGCTCCTGCATTCTTTAGCCCAAATGGCATCATGTTGTAGCAGAAGGTACCCCATGGGGTTGTGAATGTTATTTTATGTTGATCTGCTTCTGCTATATGAATCTGATTGTAGCCTGAAAATCCATCCATGAGTGATAGCATTTCGTGTCCCACTGTGAGGTCTACAAGCATGTCTATGTTTGGCAATGGGAAGTCATCCTTAGGACATGCCTTGTTCAAGTCCCTGAAATCAGTATAGATTCTGATGTCGCCAGAAGGCTTTGTGACTAGCACCATGTTAGAGATCCATTCTGAGTAGTCGATTGCTCTGATGATTTTTGCTTGAAGGAGCTTCTCAAGCTCTGCTTTGACGAGCAATGCTACCTTTGGATGCATTTTCCTTAGCTTCTGCTTCACTGGCTTGACGTTTGGATCTACTGATAGATGATGAACAACAAGGTTTGGATCAAGCCCAGGCATGTGGGCATATGACCATGCAAAGTTGATGATGGATTCCTTGAGCAAGGCACTGAGAGCGATTTCTTCTCCTTCTATTAGGTTGACTGCAATGTAGGTGATCCTTGGACATTCTTCTGTTCCCAAGTTGATTGGCTTGGTCTCTTCTATGATGATTGGAGACTGCTCTGGTCTATAATCTTGGATAGGGGGAAGAGGCAAGGCTTCATCTTCTAGCGCCTAAATTGCCAAGTTTTCACTAGAAGATACGCCCTTTATTTTTACTATTTTGGAATCAAAATGTGCCCCAGAAGGGTTTTCACATAAAGACTCATGATGTTCTCTTGCTATTTCATTTTTGCGACTAAAGCTTGCCTCTTCCCCAAAATATCCTTCTGGGTGAAGCTGATAGACAGAGGTTGACGTTGGATCCTGGTTGACTGCTGGATCTGATGCCCCCATGAATTCTAGGAGTGCTTGTGCGCTTTGGAACTCATCGATGTGTGCGATGCTTGGTTGGTCCCAATCTATGAGGTCGGGGTGTATGAGGGGAAGATCTATGAGGTTAATGGAGAGTTGTTGGAGGACAGAAGTCCCCAGGAGGGTGTCGTCGGCAAAGATATCGTCGTAGGATCGGATGTCTTTCTCTTCGGGGATGTCTTCAATTTCCACGAGGTCATCCCGGCTATTCGAAAAGTTCACGTTGGTCATGTTAGTGTCCGCAGTTGTGGTATTGGGCTCTTGTTCAAGCAGGCAAGAGGTATTAAAGCCAAGTCCTTGTTGTTCTAGATTTTGGGATGGTATGATAGGAAACAAATTTCCATCCTCTTGTGGTCCTAGACCACCACCTTGATAGTTATAGTGTTCTGTGACATTCTTGTAGGGGATTGGATATTTCTCTTTGAAGTACTTAAGAAGTTGTGTGTCACGTGATGGGGGATCTTTGTATAACCATTTGTTAATATCTGGATCCATTTCTTTGCTGTTGATGGTACCATGAGACTCAAAAGTCATGTTTCTGATTTGCTTGATCTTATAATGTTCTTCAACAGGCTTGTTTTGACAACTTGGGCGCCCTTGAGTATGTGGATCACGTGGAAGAGCTCCTACAGCAAATGCATCACTGAGGCTGTATTCGCCACAACCCTGGTTGTTGATCTTGATGGATGATAAGGTGGAAGAGAGGATGGTCTCTGGATCGCGATGGGATCGGGATGAGCTAGCAATAGAAGTACCAATATCAGTTCCAGGACAATGAGTAGAATGAGGGAAAGATGCTTCCATCGCAAGGCAGTATGCGAAGGGGTTAGGGTCAGCGTGGATGGTAACCTCAGTGCCTTGATGTGGAAACTTGATGCACTGATGGTAAGTAGATGGTACGGCCTTAATGGAATGGATCCATGGATGATTGAGGAGGATATTGAACGGTAGGTCAAGATCAACAACATGGCAGAGAGTATCTTGTGTTGCTGGGCCTAGCTGGATAGGCAAAGTCATAGTACCTTCAGAGGTACGCTCCAAGTTATCATATGCTTTAATAGTGATCATCTCATGTTGTATGTCGGCCTCCGTGAACCCGATCTTCTTGATGAATTTTAATTTGCACAAGTTGAGGGCTGAGCCATTATCCACCAGAACTCGTTTGATGGTGAAATCTCTGACCATGATGGCAATGCGGAGAGGAAGAATATGGTCAGGAGCGACATCTGGTATATCAGATTCTTTGAAGGACAAGGCACATGATGCTGATAGGTGTCCCACAAGAGTTTCAAACTGAGTTGTGTTAATGTCCGTGGGGACATGGCCTTCTTTTAGAGCTTTGTCCAGGATCTCCTGATGAATGGGTGATGTGCGGAGCAAATCCAAGATAGATATTTGGGCTGGCATGTTCCCAAGATGCTCTATGATATTGTATTGTGCTCTTGGTGCATTATGTTGTGTTGCGCGTGCATTTGATGCTAGCCTTGGAGGAGCAGCTGATCTCGGAGGAGCACCGGCAATAGTTATCCTACCACTGCGGGTAGTTGCAGCACATTGTCGATCTGGCCCTCTGACGTGGATGGTATTGATGGTGGGCTCATCTTGGATGGGCTCATCTTGAGTTATGCATCTGACATACTTGTCATAGTTGATGTAGGCTGCTGTGTGATCTTCTTGCTTGCCTTTGCCATGATTTTGGGGCTGATTGGCATTGGCTTGATTCTTCCCGGTATCGTGTTGAGGGAATACATTTTGATATATTTGCAAACCGGCATTGGGTGAAGCTTGAGTTGGTGCATCGACCTAGATTTCCTTGTGATCGATGAGATCCTGGATGTAGTGCTTAAGCCGCATGCACTTCAATGTTGTGTGCCCCTTCACACGATGATAATCACAGTATTCATGTTTTTTATACCAATCAGACTTTGGTGCATTGTCATCCTTCTGTGGGATGGGTGGTTATGTGATCATATTTGCTTTGGCTAGCCGATAAAAGATCTGATCCAGAGGCTCACCCAAAGGTGTGAAAGTCCTCTTTGGATTGTTCTGATTGTTGGGCTTGTTCTACCTTGGGGCAACATTAACTGTGTTAACAGGATTGCCTTGACGTGCTGGCTGTTGCTGTTGGTATTGCTGCTGATACTGTTGCACAGGTGGCTGATGAGCTTGAGGAGGCTGCTGATAAATAGGTTCTTGATATGCGGGAGCTGGTGGTTGCTGATAGATGGGCACTTGTGGCGGTTGGTATGTTTGAGCTGGTGTAGGACTAGCCACAATGAATTGTACATTCTAAGTGTCAGTGGCTCCATCTGTAACAACATTCTTGTTACGATTTCAGTAACGGAATTTATCATTGTTGGGTTTGTTCTTGGAATCATCCTTGAAGTGACGAATAGTGCCTTCGTCTAGGAGAGCTTTCTCGATGCCTATGCCTTTGCTCTTGATGTCTTGGTATGTCTGGAGATAGTTCATTCGCATGTGATGGGATAGCTTTGGATGCAGGTTATCAATGAAGATCTTTGTTAGATGCTTCTCTGGCGGCTGATATGATAACCTGGTTGTAAGATTCTTCCATCTTTGCAAGTATTCTGCAAGGCTTTCTCCGTCTTTCTGCTTTGAGTTGCATAGGTCTAGCAAGGACAACTCATTCTCCACATTATGGGTATAGTGTGTGATGAACTTCTCAGAGAGTTCAGCAAAGGTGTTTATTGTCCCATGTGGTATTTTATAAAACCACTCAACAGCAGTTCCTCCCAAGCTTTTGGGAAATAGGCGCAGGAGATAGTTATCACTGTAAGCCACTTCTTGGCACGCCATGTAGAACTCTTTGATATGGTTTACTGGATCTCCTTTCCCCTGATACTTGTCGAACTTGGGCATCTCAAAATGCTTGGGGAAAGGGATAGTTGCTATGGACCGATCGAAGGGATATGAGCACACCTCTTCGAACTTGTATGTTTTATTCTCTGTTCCACTTTGGAGCTCCTTTAGAGCATTTTTCATTGCTTCCCACTCAGCATTGAGTGGTAAGGGAACTGAGACTTCTGCTTGTGATGGAAGCTGTGAAACTGGATATGGCACTTGCTGTGGATAAATGGGTTGAAACAGATTTTGGGGCAATGGTTGCTGGGGATATTGCTGGTGTGGCATAGGGGGATATTGTGGTAAATGATATGGAACCTCTTGATGTTGTTGGGCTACTTGCTGTTGTTGAACTGGCAGTTGTTGTGGGACTGCTTGCTGATATTGGACATTTGAAACTTGTTGTTGTAACTGATGGGTGGGAACTTGTTGTTGCTGGGGGATGATAGGGATTTGTTGCTGGGGCTGATAGCAAGGGACTTGCTATTGTTGAGGAATGATAGGTGTTTGCTGAAAGAGGACATGTGGTTGCTGTGGGGGAGGCTATTGGAATGATGCTGCTTGCGGGTATGATGGTGGTAGTTGTTGAGGTTGGCTTTGGGTTTGACCGATATAAGCTGGGTGCATGCCTACGTTACTTAAAGGTGGAACAGATGTGGGAAAGCTAGAAGCAAAGGGTGATGGGGTAAGATAGCTGGAGAAAGTTGGCTGTTGAGGTGGTGGAACTTGCTGGAAGGTATTTGGGATTTGGGATGAATAGCTTGAAGCCGGTGGTGTTTGGGGTAGTTGCTGCTGTGCTACTTGGGCGAAGGCAGTTTGTTGACTTGCAACCATAGATGTAGGGGATTGAGATGGGATCCCCCATGCCTTCATTTCTTCTTGTGTAAGGCCCCACTGAGAGCTTGTGTTAGGGTGCACTGCAGTGGATGATGGAATGGTAGGAGCAACGAGAGCTTGAGACACGAATGATGGTTGGGAGAAAGGAGCTTGTTGAGGTTGTGGTTGAGCGGATGCTTGTGAAGAGGAAAATGAAGGAAACACCCAAGAGAAGGATGAGGTTGGAATGGGGAGCGATTGCGCTAACCCCAAAGAAGGTGCAGGTGCTTGGGGGGTGAAGGGTGATGGTGCTCCTTTGATGGTGAAAGGCGTTGCTTGACTTGTGGATGGTGGCGAAGCTTTTGGTGTGAAAGCTTGCGTGAGAGGTGGAAGCTGACTTTGGTTTAAGTGTTGGTTTTGGGCTTGGGCAGCCATAGCAGATGATGAAGCAAAAGGGGTATGAGATGGAGCGGATGGTGCTATAGCTTGTGTTACGGGACTGGCGAGGCTTCCTTGCAAGAAAAGGGGAATGGTGGCAAGCTCCTGGGGTGTTTGCATGCGTGGATAGAGAGATGGTGGGATGGAGGTACTTTCTGGCAGGTAGTGAACAAATGTGCTTTGCTGATGTTGTGGTACAAGGGCATTGGTTGCTGGTGGGCTTTCTGGAGGATTTACAAATGCTTGGTTTGCCAAGGGGGATGAAGGGATGTTTGGATCTTCACATGGGTTAGTAGCTTGGATCTGGGGATTGTAGGTCATCATGGCGTTGGTGAAAAGTTTGGGATCGGATGAGGTTGTTGGTGGATAAGGATTCATGCTTCTTCTTTTTTGAGATCTGGTCTCAACAGGCATGGAGATGCAAGTGCTAAATGGATGCAAGATGTTTGGCTAAAAGATGTTGATGGATGCAAAGTTGATGAACTTCTAAAGATGATGACTTCTAAGATGCAAATGCAAAGATGGATCAAGATGGTGATGATGGAAGCTGGATGGAACTGATATGGATCAAGATGGTGGAGGAAAGATAGGTTGCTGGTGGAAAGCTGGTGAAAGATTACTGAGTGGTCAACAAATGAGCTGCTATTTTTCCCAAATGGAGGATCAGAGATATGATGGGGTCAACCTAAGATAGACTGATGATCTTCGGTCAACAAGTTTCTTATCAATGCACTCCAATCTCTTGCTCGAGATGATGGCTATGCAAGGACAAGGTTTGATTTCTTTATGACAACACGTTGTGTCAAAAAAGAGGATGATGGTCTCTGATCTTGGATATAGGATAGGAACAACTCAAAAGGTAGAACACTAAGTGTTGGTGGAACTCTGGATTTGGAACAAAAGATGATGGATCTGCTGGAAAGATATGGAAAGTTGATGGGGGGATGCTGGTGGAAAAGGTATTGAAGGGTGAAGGGACAATGCTCTATCTAAAGGGACAATGCAGATGACAAGGATTGATTCTAGAATGCTGGTAGGAAGATGAATGCAAATGCAACTTTATGATGTTTTGAAATGCAACTAAGGTTTTGATGCTGATGCAAAGGGTGAAACTAGGATGAAACCAAGATGCAAGGCTATTTGAGACAAGATTTCAAGATCTGAAGATGGAACAAGACATGAACAAGGATTTGGCTAATCTTCTGGCTCAAAGTTGACAAAGTGATGGTTAACTCAGAAACGGAAGGTGAACTATTTGATGCGGGTGTTATGGGCAATGTTCTCAAGTCTGGTTTGGGACTTCTCCTCTGCTTGGGTTGCTTGGATAATGGATTGATAGGTTTTGGTGTTCTTCTTGATAACATTTCGCTCTTGATAGGCTTGGGATTTGGGCAACTTTGCTTTAGGATGTTTGTTCTTGCTGGGCATCACTTGGAAAAGAGGCTTCTGATTTTGAGGCAAAGGTTTCCAATGAAAAAGGTTAAAGTCAAAGCAATCTCCGCAAGGGACAAAGCAACCCTGTGGGATACAAACAAAGGCAACTGATTTTGACAAAGCTTTGAAAGTGTATGTTTCAACAAGTGTTTTCACGGAGTCTTTGACTGTCAAGCACTTCAAACAGATCTACCTAAGGAAGGTGAGTATCAAAATCGCTTGCCCACAGCTTGGTATCCCCCAGAAGGGAATACAAATGGTGAGTAATCTTGAGGCGACCCGGTAAACCCCTTGGAATCGGTCCTTGCACAAGGATTTTGATACTTTCGGATGTAGATAGGGTAGCTTCTAGTTTATCAGGTTGCTAATAGTTCTGTGGTGTCTCCATACCCGGTTATGCTGATCATCCGTGACTCACTTAAGAGCCTTGCCAATTATGCTGGGGGAGAGGAATGTTTACCATCCCCAGACACGTGTTTGGCACGAACGCCCGGCGATTAGGAGATGTAAGTGATTCTTTTGGTATTCACTTATTTGTATACCGGCCGGGGGGGATACCGGTTTGAGGTCGTTCTCCGAGGAGGAAGCGCTTCTCCTTGGACAGGCCTCGCTAAAAGTAGAACAAGTGAACTTGTCCAAGTTCAAATTTTCCACGTTGCTTACTCTAACAAGGATTATGCAAGAATTGAAAAACTCCTACATGCACATCAAGCAGATTTTGTTCATTTTCCCAGATTTGATTAAGTGATGTTTTGAACTTTGAAATGAAGACACTCGTGTTTAGATTTTGATTTGTTCTTTTCCTCAAAATGTAAATGCTTTGAACGGTTGCAAGTTCTTTCCTTTTGTGCATTCAAGATTTGATTAGCGAGTTGATTTAAGAACTTTGAAAAAGCTTTGTTTTGTCCCTTAGATCACTCAAGATTGAATTTGTTTGCTTGCTTTAGAATTTGAAATGAGATAGGGAATAGAGTTGTTTGTTCCTTTAGTGCATTCGAGATTTGGTTTGCTTTTCAAATTGATAATGACACTCTAGGACCTAAGTTCATTTCCTTAAGTTTCATTCAAGATTGAGTTTGACCTTTGCTGTAATAAAAGAAATGAAAAAAATAGTCCTAAGCAACTCAAGACAAAAACCAAAAGCGACACTGTCCAGCTTATAGGCGACGCTGGAAAGTGCAGAGGTGACATTTAATTCCTACAGGTGACATTCTGTACCTCAAAAGGTGACAGATAAAACAACCAGAGGCATGATTTCTTTTCTTACAGGTGTGATTTAATTACAAGAAGGCGACAGAAGAGAATTCTGGAACGTAACAGAAGTTGCCGACAACAGGAAATTCTCAGTTATGCAGGCGTGAAAACAGAGTTCACAGGCGTCATTTCTTTCCTCAAAAGCGTGATTTAATTTCATGAAGGCGTGACTGAATTGTTTGTAGGCGACATTTCTTTTGTTGAAGGCAACATTTCTTTGTTTGAAGGCGACATTTAATTGCTGTAGGCGTCATTTCTTTTCATGAAGGCGACATTTCTTTATTTCCTGCAAAATACAAGCATATAAAGCATAATTTCATCAAAATGATTGTGGTTTGAGTCCCACCGGGCGTGCCAGAATGTAGACTAGGATTTGAGAGTGCACCTAAACCTGTTTTGAAGGCCAAAGACAAACAAATGTCATAGCATATAATCAAATCAAATTTAATGATTAACAAACTAAAATCAAAGCCACCTCAGTTTAAGCTTAAAACGGATGCGCCCATGCACCGTTTGATATGCTTAGATATAGAGGGATGTGGGTGTGCAAACTCAAGCACTTGGAGCATGCAAAATAGGATGATTTGAGGTTGATGAAGACCCAAAATGACACAAAATAGGTATGAGGAACCTATTTTGCCTCAAAAGCCTCAAGAACACACAAATATGCAAAGCTAAATGATTGAACTAAGATTGAAACAAGAAATGAATCTATGTTAATCCATTTAAGCTAATTTAGATGTGATTTAAGCTTGAAAATGATCTAAAAAAAGATGAGTTTATGCTTATGCTAGAATGAAAATGACATTATAACTTTTCTATTGAGTTTGAGAGTTGAGAGATGATTTGCCTTAGGAAGTGAGGGTATTTATAGGATTTCTAAAGGCTTGGGGTAGGAGGAATGAATGGCCAGGATTGAAATCCTTAAGAGAGGCCAAGATTCACTCAAAGGGAAGCACATGGATTGTGCTAGTTCTCAACCAATCAGGAGGTGACACATGTCACAAGGTGAGTGGATGAAGGGAAGGGCAAAAAAGAGTCAACAAAGGGGGCTCCAAGCTCATAACTCTCCAAATAAATGCTTGTAAGAGCAATGAATGGGCTTTAAGAGGCTTTGAAGAATTTGGGGAAGCAATAAATGCTTTATGGTTGAGATATTTGGGAGGAAAGACTTTGCTTTGGTTTAGGAAAGTCTTAAGCTTGGTTAGGATTGCACAAAGGTTTAAGGGTAGGATTAGGATTAGATTAGGACAAAGAAAAGGATTAGGATGGGTGAAGAGGGTGGATTTGAGAAGATTCTAGAAGAGTCTAGATTTCTCCTTAGTTTCATGGAATAAAAGTTATTCATTCCAAAAGCTTAAGTTTTAGGAATATTTATTAAAATATATTCAATAAATATGAAAATTAAATATTTAACCTTAATTAAATATTTAACCTTGGGATTAGGGTTAGAAAAGATGGGATTAGCCTCTTAATCAAAATTAAGAAGGGATTAGAAGATTTTGGAAGAGGTTAGTGGTCTTAAGGAAATTGGCCAAGTTTGGGATAAAAAATAAATTAAAAATAAATTAATTTATTTTTGAAGTTTTTTGGTCAATTTATTAATTAAATAATTAATAAATTAGGGATAATGTCCAAATGACATTTTTAGGCTAGATTCCTTAATTAAAGATTTTTAATTAAGAGAGAGGGATTTAATGCCATAAAAATAAATTAATTAATTAAATAATTAATTAATTAATAAATGATGATGTCATCAAGGATTTTCAGAAAATAAAAATAATTTATTTTCTGAAGGATTTTTTGGTGTCTACATTTTGCCCCTCTTTGATGCGATGCCGCAAGTGGCATGGCGTCAAAGACAAGAAAACAAGATGCCGAGGCTAGAATCAGAAGAAGAGGGTATGACGCCTGGGTGGACTTAGAAGAAAGAGGATACATGCCCCGGTGAGACAAAATCATGGAAGATGCGCCCAGTGGGACAAGGAGAAAGAGGGATTACGCCCTGGGATAGAGTGTGCCCGGCGGGACGAGGAAGGAAAGGCCTAGGAAGAAAGGGGAGATAAATAACCTCACTTCTAAGAACAAATATGGATGATATGCAAGATGAGATGGAAATGCAAGATGCAAGATGCAAGATGAATCTATATGATAAATGCAAGGGACCAGATAGCTCCAAGTGCAAATGGGAGTGCACAACCTAGATTTAATATAGCAATGCTAGAGACCTGCCAAGGATACTGGGATCACGAGGCCTTGTCACCAGCGTTGCAGAGGACTGACGAGGACTGACGCTAAACAAACACACAGGGTTGCCCCAACATCACACATGAAGCACAAAGGCGACATGGCGGAACCGATGCTGAAGGAACCACAAACACACAACTGACTCACAGGCAGCAGCGAAAGATCAAAAGACCTTGCCCCAAATTATCCGCACATGCAGCACACCGTGATATAATGAATCGTGGTGACCCTGGTGGGATAATGAGAAGCCAAAAAGATTAACAAGACCCAAAGGACAAAAATCCAAGATCAAAATGATAACTCCAAAAAGATATCCTTTGCCAAGGAGAGAGAGATTAGGTTTGATTGATGGTGGGAAGATTGGTCGGACAGGAGGAACGATATATCCTCAAGGACCAGGATGGAAGATTAGGTCAGACAGGAGGAACGATATATCCTCAAGGACCCATGGGTTGGTGAGAGAATAAGTGTAGTTGTTCGCTGGCAAAAGCTGAAGTTCAAGGGATAATCAGGATGAGCAAGGATAAGTCGACAATTGATGTTGCTGAAGCACAAGGCCCGAGTGGGACTAAAATTTTTCTGAGGCTGGGGATGGGACAAGATATTTGATCAAATGCTACTGCAGGATGGACAAAGGCTATGTACAACAAGGAGGAATGATATGCACAAGGGATATGTACAGAAGCTCAGGATTGGGGATAGGAAGATCACACTCAGCGGGACTCTCACTAGGATGGAGACAAGAAGGATAAATACAGAAAGGATGCGCTGTACAGGAAAGGGATAAGGATATGGTACAAGATATGGTATAAAGCTTTGGAATAGGATATGGATTGCAGATGGGTTGGAGGATGATGGAAGCTGAATGCTTGGAAGATAGGGGAGATGGAACTGCTGGGAGATCTGTTATGAGATTATGGATGGAGGAAGAGGACGGTAGCTGAAAGGACTACTGAATAGATAAAAAGCTCAGTTTACTATGTTGGCGCCTGTTTACCAAGTTTTCACCAACATACTTGTCCAAGGCGCTTGAATTGCCAAGTTTTCACCGTTGGACGATTATTTTCTCTTTCTCTTTTCTTTTTTTTCTTTTTTTCTTTACTTTTTTTCTTTTTTTGCTTTTTTGCTTTTTTCTGAATGTTTTTGGATTTTCTGATATATGCAGGATTAGGTTCAGGCATAGAACCTCTTCAGATGGATGATGTTGATAGGATCATTCAAGGGCTCACCCTCTGGTGTTGATAGCTGATAGGCGCCGGAGCCGAAGGATGCGGTGACAACATAGGGGCCCAACCAAGTAGGCTCAAACTTTCCTTTCTTTTCTCTATTTGCTAGGACCTTCTGATTTTCTTTGAGAACCATGTCACCAACCTGAAATTGTCTAGGATGGACCTTTTTGTTATAACTCCTTTTGAGTCGATTCTGGTATGCAACCAGGTGATCATAGGCTTGCTGTCTCTTTTCATCTAGCAGATCTAGCTGTGTGAGCCGGGCCACACGATAGTCTTCATCAGTTGCATAGTTCTTCATGGAGACGCGCAAGGATGGGAGCTCGACCTCGATCGGTAGAATGGCTTCAGCACCATATACAAGGGAGTATGGGGTGGTGCCTGTGGGAGTGCGATAAGAAGTGCGATAGGCCCAAAGGGCGGGATTGATTTGGAGGTGCCAGTCACGACCAGAATCATTGACAACCTTCTTGAGGATTTTCAAGATAGTTTTGTTAGTTGCCTCAGCTTGGCCATTTCCTTGAGGGAAATATGGACTGGAGAAACGGTGATGGATGTGGAGCCTGGCACACAGATCATCCACATGCTGGTTTTCAAAAGGTGTGCCATGGTCTGTGAAAATGGTAGATGGTATGCCGAAGCGGCAAATGATATGGTAGAGGATGAACTTAGATATTTGGATGCCAGTAGTTAGGGTGAGCGGAATCGCTTCAACCCATTTGGTAAAGTACTCTGTGGTGGTTATGATATACTTGTGTCCATCCGAAGAGAGGGGGGTGATCAAGCCAACGAGGTCGAGGCCCCAACATGAAAAAGGCCACGCTGGTGCAATAGGCTGTAGATCCTGTGCTGGTGCATGTATCAAATTGGCATGCTGTTGACATGGGAGACATTTCTTGACAAATTCACACGCATCATGTTCCATTGTTGGCCAATAATATCCAACTCTAAGCAGCTGCTTTGCTAGAACCATGCCACTCGTGTGGGCACCGCAAATTCCAGCGTGGACTTTTTGTAAGGCCAGGATGGCCTCGTTTGAATCTAAACATCTAGATAGGACATTATGATACCCACGACGATATAGGGTGTTGGCTACAAGAGTGTAGTGGGAAGCTCTGCGAATAAGGTTTTGGTGTTGGTTTTTGGTGAGATGGGGAGATATGATACCATTTTTTAGATATGCATGGATTTCGTGGTACCATGGGGATTGGGGACCAACCAAGACACACACCATGTCTGCATCGGCGTTCTCATAAGCTGGTGAATGTAGCTGCTCAACTAGAAATTCATACTATGATGCGTCTCGTGGTATTTCTAATAAGGATCTGATAGTTGCCATTGCATCTGCTGCTTTGTTCTGAAGCCTTGGGATCTAATTGAATTGTAGATGTAGGAAATGCTCTTTCAGTTTATCCACCAGTTGCTTGTAGGGTAGCAATTTGTCATCCTTTGTCTGATATTCATCTAGGACTTGTTTGATAATCAGCTGTGAATCTCCAAAGAATTGTAGTTCTGTGATGTTCCATTGGATAGCTGTTTTGAGACCTGAGATGAGTGCCTCATATTCTGCAATGTTATTGGTACAGGGGAATCCCAACTTGAATGATTTTGGAATATAGTCACCTTGAGGTGTGATGAATAGGATTCCTGCGCTAGAGCTATGGGATGTGTTGGAACCATCAAAGTATAGTTTCCACATGGGCTGCTCTTCAATCATGCATAAGTGTTCATCGGGGAATTCCATGATTAGTGGATAGGCATCCACTAGTGGTGCTTCTGCTAGTTGATCGGCAATGACTTGCCCTTTGATTGCTTTGCGATCTACATACTGAATGTCAAATTCGCTGAGTAACATGACCCATTTTGCCATACGGCCTGTGAGGGTTGTTCTTGATAACAGATACTTAAGAGGGTCCACCTTTGATATGAGCTTGATTGTGTGGCTAAGCATGTAATGTCTAAGTTTTTGAGTGGTAAAGACCACTGCTAGGCATGCTTTCTCCATGGGTGAATAGTTAAGCTCATAGCCCACAAGAGTGCGACTGATGTAGTAGATAGCTCGTTCTCTATTTTCATCATCATGCTGTGCTAGGAGTGCCCCTAGTGCTGTAGCTGTTGTTGAGATGTAAAGGATGAGTGGGCATCCTGGAACTGGTGGTACTAGGATCGGAGCATTAGCTAGATACTCCTTGAGTTTATCAAAGCTTCTTTGACATATGGGATCCCACTTGAAGTTGGTGTCTTTGCATAAGAGATGTGAGAATGGTTGGCACTTGTCTGCTAGTTGCGAGATGAACCGCCGTACTGATTGAAGCTTGCCCTGTAGGCTTTTAAGCTGTTTGATATTTCTTGGTGGAGGCATCTCCGTTATTGCTTTTACCTTTTTAGGATCGATCTCTATGCCTCATCTAGAGATGATGAAGCCTAGAAGCTTGCCAGACGTAACACCAAAGACACATTTCTTAGGATTAAGCTTTAAGCCATAATGATTCAGACGATCAAACACACATTCTAGGATGTTGAGGTGCTCATCTCTTGTTTTGGATTTTGCAAGGATATCATCCACATAGTCCTCGAGGATCTTGTGGATCATGTCATGGAAGATCGCTGTCATTGCTCGCTGATATGTGGCTCCTGCATTCTTTAGCCCAAATGGCATCATGTTGTAGCAGAAGGTACCCCATGGGGTTGTGAATGTTATTTTATGTTGATCTGCTTCTGCTATATGAATCTGATTGTAGCCTGAAAATCCATCCATGAGTGATAGCATTTCGTGTCCCACTGTGAGGTCTACAAGCATGTCTATGTTTGGCAATGGGAAGTCATCCTTAGGACATGCCTTGTTCAAGTCCCTGAAATCAGTATAGATTCTGATGTCGCCAGAAGGCTTTGTGACTAGCACCATGTTAGAGATCCATTCTGAGTAGTCGATTGCTCTGATGATTTTTGCTTGAAGGAGCTTCTCAAGCTCTGCTTTGACGAGCAATGCTACCTTTGGATGCATTTTCCTTAGCTTCTGCTTCACTGGCTTGACGTTTGGATCTACTGATAGATGATGAACAACAAGGTTTGGATCAAGCCCAGGCATGTGGGCATATGACCATGCAAAGTTGATGATGGATTCCTTGAGCAAGGCACTGAGAGCGATTTCTTCTCCTTCTATTAGGTTGACTGCAATGTAGGTGATCCTTGGACATTCTTCTGTTCCCAAGTTGATTGGCTTGGTCTCTTCTATGATGATTGGAGACTGCTCTGGTCTATAATCTTGGATAGGGGGAAGAGGCAAGGCTTCATCTTCTAGCGCCTAAATTGCCAAGTTTTCACTAGAAGATACGCCCTTTATTTTTACTATTTTGGAATCAAAATGTGCCCCAGAAGGGTTTTCACATAAAGACTCATGATGTTCTCTTGCTATTTCATTTTTGCGACTAAAGCTTGCCTCTTCCCCAAAATATCCTTCTGGGTGAAGCTGATAGACAGAGGTTGACGTTGGATCCTGGTTGACTGCTGGATCTGATGCCCCCATGAATTCTAGGAGTGCTTGTGCGCTTTGGAACTCATCGATGTGTGCGATGCTTGGTTGGTCCCAATCTATGAGGTCGGGGTGTATGAGGGGAAGATCTATGAGGTTAATGGAGAGTTGTTGGAGGACAGAAGTCCCCAGGAGGGTGTCGTCGGCAAAGATATCGTCGTAGGATCGGATGTCTTTCTCTTCGGGGATGTCTTCAATTTCCACGAGGTCATCCCGGCTATTCGAAAAGTTCACGTTGGTCATGTTAGTGTCCGCAGTTGTGGTATTGGGCTCTTGTTCAAGCAGGCAAGAGGTATTAAAGCCAAGTCCTTGTTGTTCTAGATTTTGGGATGGTATGATAGGAAACAAATTTCCATCCTCTTGTGGTCCTAGACCACCACCTTGATAGTTATAGTGTTCTGTGACATTCTTGTAGGGGATTGGATATTTCTCTTTGAAGTACTTAAGAAGTTGTGTGTCACGTGATGGGGGATCTTTGTATAACCATTTGTTAATATCTGGATCCATTTCTTTGCTGTTGATGGTACCATGAGACTCAAAAGTCATGTTTCTGATTTGCTTGATCTTATAATGTTCTTCAACAGGCTTGTTTTGACAACTTGGGCGCCCTTGAGTATGTGGATCACGTGGAAGAGCTCCTACAACAAATGCATCACTGAGGCTGTATTCGCCACAACCCTGGTTGTTGATCTTGATGGATGATAAGGTGGAAGAGAGGATGGTCTCTGGATCGCGATGGGATCGGGATGAGCTAGCAATAGAAGTACCAATATCAGTTCCAGGACAATGAGTAGAATGAGGGAAAGATGCTTCCATCGCAAGGCAGTATGCGAAGGGGTTAGGGTCAGCGTGGATGGTAACCTCAGTGCCTTGATGTGGAAACTTGATGCACTGATGGTAAGTAGATGGTACGGCCTTAATGGAATGGATCCATGGATGATTGAGGAGGATATTGAACGGTAGGTCAAGATCAACAACATGGCAGAGAGTATCTTGTGTTGCTGGGCCTAGCTGGATAGGCAAAGTCATAGTACCTTCAGAGGTACGCTCCAAGTTATCATATGCTTTAATAGTGATCATCTCATGTTGTATGTCGGCCTCCGTGAACCCGATCTTCTTGATGAATTTTAATTTGCACAAGTTGAGGGCTGAGCCATTATCCACCAGAACTCGTTTGATGGTGAAATCTCTGACCATGATGGCAATGCGGAGAGGAAGAATATGGTCAGGAGCGACATCTGGTATATCAGATTCTTTGAAGGACAAGGCACATGATGCTGATAGGTGTCCCACAAGAGTTTCAAACTGAGTTGTGTTAATGTCCGTGGGGACATGGCCTTCTTTTAGAGCTTTGTCCAGGATCTCCTGATGAATGGGTGATGTGCGGAGCAAATCCAAGATAGATATTTGGGCTGGCATGTTCCCAAGATGCTCTATGATATTGTATTGTGCTCTTGGTGCATTATGTTGTGTTGCGCGTGCATTTGATGCTAGCCTTGGAGGAGCAGCTGATCTCGGAGGAGCACCGGCAATAGTTATCCTACCACTGCGGGTAGTTGCAGCACATTGTCGATCTGGCCCTCTGACGTGGATGGTATTGATGGTGGGCTCATCTTGGATGGGCTCATCTTGAGTTATGCATCTGACATACTTGTCATAGTTGATGTAGGCTGCTGTGTGATCTTCTTGCTTGCCTTTGCCATGATTTTGGGGCTGATTGGCATTGGCTTGATTCTTCCCGGTATCGTGTTGAGGGAATACATTTTGATATATTTGCAAACCGGCATTGGGTGAAGCTTGAGTTGGTGCATCGACCTAGATTTCCTTGTGATCGATGAGATCCTGGATGTAGTGCTTAAGCCGCATGCACTTCAATGTTGTGTGCCCCTTCACACGATGATAATCACAGTATTCATGTTTTTTATACCAATCAGACTTTGGTGCATTGTCATCCTTCTGTGGGATGGGTGGTTATGTGATCATATTTGCTTTGGCTAGCCGATAAAAGATCTGATCCAGAGGCTCACCCAAAGGTGTGAAAGTCCTCTTTGGATTGTTTTGATTGTTGGGCTTGTTCTACCTTGGGGCAACATTAACTGTGTTAACAGGATTGCCTTGACGTGCTGGCTGTTGCTGTTGGTATTGCTGCTGATACTGTTGCACAGGTGGCTGATGAGCTTGAGGAGGCTGCTGATAAATAGGTTCTTGATATGCGGGAGCTGGTGGTTGCTGATAGATGGGCACTTGTGGCGGTTGGTATGTTTGAGCTGGTGTAGGACTAGCCACAATGAATTGTACATTCTAAGTGTCAGTGGCTCCATCTGTAACAACATTCTTGTTACGATTTCAGTAACGGAATTTATCATTGTTGGGTTTGTTCTTGGAATCATCCTTGAAGTGACGAATAGTGCCTTCGTCTAGGAGAGCTTTCTCGATGCCTATGCCTTTGCTCTTGATGTCTTGGTATGTCTGGAGATAGTTCATTCGCATGTGATGGGATAGCTTTGGATGCAGGTTATCAATGAAGATCTTTGTTAGATGCTTCTCTGGCGGCTGATATGATAACCTGGTTGTAAGATTCTTCCATCTTTGCAAGTATTCTGCAAGGCTTTCTCCGTCTTTCTGCTTTGAGTTGCATAGGTCTAGCAAGGACAACTCATTCTCCACATTATGGGTATAGTGTGTGATGAACTTCTCAGAGAGTTCAGCAAAGGTGTTTATTGTCCCATGTGGTATTTTATAAAACCACTCAACAGCAGTTCCTCCCAAGCTTTTGGGAAATAGGCGCAGGAGATAGTTATCACTGTAAGCCACTTCTTGGCACGCCATGTAGAACTCTTTGATATGGTTTACTGGATCTCCTTTCCCCTGATACTTGTCGAACTTGGGCATCTCAAAATGCTTGGGGAAAGGGATAGTTGCTATGGACCGATCGAAGGGATATGAGCACACCTCTTCGAACTTGTATGTTTTATTCTCTGTTCCACTTTGGAGCTCCTTTAGAGCATTTTTCATTGCTTCCCACTCAGCATTGAGTGGTAAGGGAACTGAGACTTCTGCTTGTGATGGAAGCTGTGAAACTGGATATGGCACTTGCTGTGGATAAATGGGTTGAAACAGATTTTGGGGCAATGGTTGCTGGGGATATTGCTGGTGTGGCATAGGGGGATATTGTGGTAAATGATATGGAACCTCTTGATGTTGTTGGGCTACTTGCTGTTGTTGAACTGGCAGTTGTTGTGGGACTGCTTGCTGATATTGGACATTTGAAACTTGTTGTTGTAACTGATGGGTGGGAACTTGTTGTTGCTGGGGGATGATAGGGATTTGTTGCTGGGGCTGATAGCAAGGGACTTGCTATTGTTGAGGAATGATAGGTGTTTGCTGAAAGAGGACATGTGGTTGCTGTGGGGGAGGCTATTGGAATGATGCTGCTTGCGGGTATGATGGTGGTAGTTGTTGAGGTTGGCTTTGGGTTTGACCGATATAAGCTGGGTGCATGCCTACGTTACTTAAAGGTGGAACAGATGTGGGAAAGCTAGAAGCAAAGGGTGATGGGGTAAGATAGCTGGAGAAAGTTGGCTGTTGAGGTGGTGGAACTTGCTGGAAGGTATTTGGGATTTGGGATGAATAGCTTGAAGCCGGTGGTGTTTGGGGTAGTTGCTGCTGTGCTACTTGGGCGAAGGCAGTTTGTTGACTTGCAACCATAGATGTAGGGGATTGAGATGGGATCCCCCATGCCTTCATTTCTTCTTGTGTAAGGCCCCACTGAGAGCTTGTGTTAGGGTGCACTGCAGTGGATGATGGAATGGTAGGAGCAACGAGAGCTTGAGACACGAATGATGGTTGGGAGAAAGGAGCTTGTTGAGGTTGTGGTTGAGCGGATGCTTGTGAAGAGGAAAATGAAGGAAACACCCAAGAGAAGGATGAGGTTGGAATGGGGAGCGATTGCGCTAACCCCAAAGAAGGTGCAGGTGCTTGGGGGGTGAAGGGTGATGGTGCTCCTTTGATGGTGAAAGGCGTTGCTTGACTTGTGGATGGTGGCGAAGCTTTTGGTGTGAAAGCTTGCGTGAGAGGTGGAAGCTGACTTTGGTTTAAGTGTTGGTTTTGGGCTTGGGCAGCCATAGCAGATGATGAAGCAAAAGGGGTATGAGATGGAGCGGATGGTGCTATAGCTTGTGTTACGGGACTGGCGAGGCTTCCTTGCAAGAAAAGGGGAATGGTGGCAAGCTCCTGGGGTGTTTGCATGCGTGGATAGAGAGATGGTGGGATGGAGGTACTTTCTGGCAGGTAGTGAACAAATGTGCTTTGCTGATGTTGTGGTACAAGGGCATTGGTTGCTGGTGGGCTTTCTGGAGGATTTACAAATGCTTGGTTTGCCAAGGGGGATGAAGGGATGTTTGGATCTTCACATGGGTTAGTAGCTTGGATCTGGGGATTGTAGGTCATCATGGCGTTGGTGAAAAGTTTGGGATCGGATGAGGTTGTTGGTGGATAAGGATTCATGCTTCTTCTTTTTTGAGATCTGGTCTCAACAGGCATGGAGATGCAAGTGCTAAATGGATGCAAGATGTTTGGCTAAAAGATGTTGATGGATGCAAAGTTGATGAACTTCTAAAGATGATGACTTCTAAGATGCAAATGCAAAGATGGATCAAGATGGTGATGATGGAAGCTGGATGGAACTGATATGGATCAAGATGGTGGAGGAAAGATAGGTTGCTGGTGGAAAGCTGGTGAAAGATTACTGAGTGGTCAACAAATGAGCTGCTATTTTTCCCAAATGGAGGATCAGAGATATGATGGGGTCAACCTAAGATAGACTGATGATCTTCGGTCAACAAGTTTCTTATCAATGCACTCCAATCTCTTGCTCGAGATGATGGCTATGCAAGGACAAGGTTTGATTTCTTTATGACAACACGTTGTGTCAAAAAAGAGGATGATGGTCTCTGATCTTGGATATAGGATAGGAACAACTCAAAAGGTAGAACACTAAGTGTTGGTGGAACTCTGGATTTGGAACAAAAGATGATGGATCTGCTGGAAAGATATGGAAAGTTGATGGGGGGATGCTGGTGGAAAAGGTATTGAAGGGTGAAGGGACAATGCTCTATCTAAAGGGACAATGCAGATGACAAGGATTGATTCTAGAATGCTGGTAGGAAGATGAATGCAAATGCAACTTTATGATGTTTTGAAATGCAACTAAGGTTTTGATGCTGATGCAAAGGGTGAAACTAGGATGAAACCAAGATGCAAGGCTATTTGAGACAAGATTTCAAGATCTGAAGATGGAACAAGACATGAACAAGGATTTGGCTAATCTTCTGGCTCAAAGTTGACAAAGTGATGGTTAACTCAGAAACGGAAGGTGAACTATTTGATGCGGGTGTTATGGGCAATGTTCTCAAGTCTGGTTTGGGACTTCTCCTCTGCTTGGGTTGCTTGGATAATGGATTGATAGGTTTTGGTGTTCTTCTTGATAACATTTCGCTCTTGATAGGCTTGGGATTTGGGCAACTTTGCTTTAGGATGTTTGTTCTTGCTGGGCATCACTTGGAAAAGAGGCTTCTGATTTTGAGGCAAAGGTTTCCAATGAAAAAGGTTAAAGTCAAAGCAATCTCCGCAAGGGACAAAGCAACCCTGTGGGATACAAACAAAGGCAACTGATTTTGACAAAGCTTTGAAAGTGTATGTTTCAACAAGTGTTTTCACGGAGTCTTTGACTGTCAAGCACTTCAAACAGATCTACCTAAGGAAGGTGAGTATCAAAATCGCTTGCCCACAGCTTGGTATCCCCCAGAAGGGAATACAAATGGTGAGTAATCTTGAGGCGACCCGGTAAACCCCTTGGAATCGGTCCTTGCACAAGGATTTTGATACTTTCGGATGTAGATAGGGTAGCTTCTAGTTTATCAGGTTGCTAATAGTTCCGTGGTGTCTCCATACCCGGTTATGCTGATCATCCGTGACTCACTTAAGAGCCTTGCCAATTATGCTGGGGGAGAGGAATGTTTACCATCCCCAGACACGTGTTTGGCACGAACGCCCGGCGATTAGGAGATGTAAGTGATTCTTTTGGTATTCACTTATTTGTATACCGGCCGGGGGGGATACCGGTTTGAGGTCGTTCTCCGAGGAGGAAGCGCTTCTCCTTGGACAGGCCTCGCTAAAAGTAGAACAAGTGAACTTGTCCAAGTTCAAATTTTCCACGTTGCTTACTCTAACAAGGATTATGCAAGAATTGAAAAACTCCTACATGCACATCAAGCAGATTTTGTTCATTTTCCCAGATTTGATTAAGTGATGTTTTGAACTTTGAAATGAAGACACTCGTGTTTAGATTTTGATTTGTTCTTTTCCTCAAAATGTAAATGCTTTGAACGGTTGCAAGTTCTTTCCTTTTGTGCATTCAAGATTTGATTAGCGAGTTGATTTAAGAACTTTGAAAAAGCTTTGTTTTGTCCCTTAGATCACTCAAGATTGAATTTGTTTGCTTGCTTTAGAATTTGAAATGAGATAGGGAATAGAGTTGTTTGTTCCTTTAGTGCATTCGAGATTTGGTTTGCTTTTCAAATTGATAATGACACTCTAGGACCTAAGTTCATTTCCTTAAGTTTCATTCAAGATTGAGTTTGACCTTTGCTGTAATAAAAGAAATGAAAAAAATAGTCCTAAGCAACTCAAGACAAAAACCAAAAGCGACACTGTCCAGCTTATAGGCGACGCTGGAAAGTGCAGAGGTGACATTTAATTCCTACAGGTGACATTCTGTACCTCAAAAGGTGACAGATAAAACAACCAGAGGCATGATTTCTTTTCTTACAGGTGTGATTTAATTACAAGAAGGCGACAGAAGAGAATTCTGGAACGTAACAGAAGTTGCCGACAACAGGAAATTCTCAGTTATGCAGGCGTGAAAACAGAGTTCACAGGCGTCATTTCTTTCCTCAAAAGCGTGATTTAATTTCATGAAGGCGTGACTGAATTGTTTGTAGGCGACATTTCTTTTGTTGAAGGCAACATTTCTTTGTTTGAAGGCGACATTTAATTGCTGTAGGCGTCATTTCTTTTCATGAAGGCGACATTTCTTTATTTCCTGCAAAATACAAGCATATAAAGCATAATTTCATCAAAATGATTGTGGTTTGAGTCCCACCGGGCGTGCCAGAATGTAGACTAGGATTTGAGAGTGCACCTAAACCTGTTTTGAAGGCCAAAGACAAACAAATGTCATAGCATATAATCAAATCAAATTTAATGATTAACAAACTAAAATCAAAGCCACCTTAGTTTAAGCTTAAAACGAATGCGCCCATGCACCGTTTGATATGCTTAGATATAGAGGGATGTGGGTGTGCAAACTCAAGCACTTGGAGCATGCAAAATAGGATGATTTGAGGTTGATGAAGACCCAAAATGACACAAAATAGGTATGAGGAACCTATTTTGCCTCAAAAGCCTCAAGAACACACAAATATGCAAAGCTAAATGATTGAACTAAGATTGAAACAAGAAATGAATCTATGTTAATCCATTTAAGCTAATTTAGATGTGATTTAAGCTTGAAAATGATCTAAAAAAAGATGAGTTTATGCTTATGCTAGAATGAAAATGACATTATAACTTTGCTATTGAGTTTGAGAGTTGAGAGATGATTTGCCTTAGGAAGTGAGGGTATTTATAGGATTTCTAAAGGCTTGGGGTAGGAGGAATGAATGGCCAGGATTGAAATCCTTAAGAGAGGCCAAGATTCACTCAAAGGGAAGCACATGGATTGTGCTAGTTCTCAACCAATCAGGAGGTGACACATGTCACAAGGTGAGTGGATGAAGGGAAGGGCAAAAAAGAGTCAACAAAGGGGGCTCCAAGCTCATAACTCTCCAAATAAATGCTTGTAAGAGCAATGAATGGGCTTTAAGAGGCTTTGAAGAATTTGGGGAAGCAATAAATGCTTTATGGTTGAGATATTTGGGAGGAAAGACTTTGCTTTGGTTTAGGAAAGTCTTAAGCTTGGTTAGGATTGCACAAAGGTTTAAGGGTAGGATTAGGATTAGATTAGGACAAAGAAAAGGATTAGGATGGGTGAAGAGGGTGGATTTGAGAAGATTCTAGAAGAGTCTAGATTTCTCCTTAGTTTCATGGAATAAAAGTTATTCATTCCAAAAGCTTAAGTTTTAGGAATATTTATTAAAATATATTCAATAAATATGAAAATTAAATATTTAACCTTAATTAAATATTTAACCTTGGGATTAGGGTTAGAAAAGATGGGATTAGCCTCTTAATCAAAATTAAGAAGGGATTAGAAGATTTTGGAAGAGGTTAGTGGTCTTAAGGAAATTGGCCAAGTTTGGGATAAAAAATAAATTAAAAATAAATTAATTTATTTTTGAAGTTTTTGGTCAATTTATTAATTAAATAATTAATAAATTAGGGATAATGTCCAAATGACATTTTTAGGCTAGATTCCTTAATTAAAGATTTTTAATTAAGAGAGAGGGATTTAATGCCATAAAAATAAATTAATTAATTAAATAATTAATTAATTAATAAATGATGATGTCATCAAGGATTTTCAGAAAATAAAAATAATTTATTTTCTGAAGGATTTTTCGGTGTCTACAAATCCTTTCAACATATTTTGCAATGTTTTCTTCTTCTTTCATTTTCATTTGATCAAACTATCCTCTTAGGCTCTCTGCTTTGGCTCTCTTCACATTGTCATCACCGCCATAGATTTTCTTCAGCTTGTTCCAAATTTCATGAGTAGTTGTGTAGTCTTTGATTTCATCAAATTCTTCATAGCTAAGAGCTGATGAAATGTCTATCATCATAGTGTTATGGTTCTTCTTCTTTGCAATATCTTCAACAGTTAATGTGCCAATAGAAATTGTATATTCTTGATCAATATATTTGCATCCTGAATCACCAATGGAAGCTAGATGTAATCTCATGAGACCTTGCCATGCTAAAAAGTTATTTCTGTTAAGCCTTGGAATTTCTCTTTTGTAAGACATCTTGATCTTTAGCTTAGGTCCTTGAAACCCTTCTTGCAAGTACCAAAAGCTCTGATACCAATTGTTGGAAATATAGATGTAGTAACTGAGAGGGGGGGGGGGTGAATTAGTTAACCACAAAAATGTTATCACTAATTTCTTAAATATCTTAACAAATTATTTACTGTGCCACTCGGTAAATATACAGAGAAATTTTGAAAACTTGATCCTTGAAATGTGTAATAATTAAACTGTTCTTAAGCATTCATCACTGATTAACTTGCATGAATAAAGAAAATAACATGAACACAAGAGACACCAGATTTACTGTGGAAACCCAATATGGAAAAAACCACCAATGTAACTAGTTACTATTTTTCACTCTTCTGAAGTGATGCTCAGTTAGAAGCCAACCCGATAAAAAGTTACAAAACACACTGTTAGGTGTGACCTTGTTAGAGGATTTAATCACCCTGCTAGGAGTGGCATTGTAAGAGGTCTTGAAAAAATTCAATAGAACTGTTACCTTGTTAGAAGATTTACAAAATGGTTGTTAAACCAACTCAGTTAAGAGATTTTGATATCACTGCTACAATTGCTAGAGAGTAACAATGAAATGACCTACAACTGAATTGCTGAATATAGATCTATGTTCTATTTCACTAGATCCTTACTGATCAATTAAATCTTTGCTGCTCCTCAAGGATATCTGACCATCCTTTAAAATTTGCACACACGTTTCTTCAAAATGATTTATGCATGTTGTATATATTTTATTCACCATTTGACCTTGTATATATATATGTCATTTCATAATCATTTAGATTTTCAAGTCGGCACTAATAATTATTATAACAGTCAGCTGGGATAAACAGACTATAATAAAAAAATTCATTGAAAGGGCCGACCTTGCTCGGTAAACATTAATCTTGAAAAGATTTCCTTCGGTGACCGAGAGAACTCGGTAACCACAGTGAATTCTGGAACATCCTTTGGAGACCGAGAGAGCTCGGTAACCACTAATTTTCCTTCGATAACTGAGGAGGCTTGGTTAACACTGATATCCTGTCAAGTTTTCTTTAGACACCTGAGAGAACTAGGTAGACACTAAAAACCACCTAGCTGACTGATTGAGCTCGGTAGATACTGAGAACCGCTTAGCTGACTGAATGAACTCGGTAGATACTAAGAACCGCTTAGCTGACCGACTGAACTCGATAGATACTGGGAGTGATAATTGATATGACATTTGTGTGACATCAAAGACAACACATAGCTAATCCAACAATGTCCTTTAGACAATTGTATTCAACACAAAGCATCAACGTATCAAAGGAACTGATTAGGCAAGCAGTGTCAGAGTAATAGTTCATCCAACAGATATAGTGTGTATCTGAGATTAGAAGGTTGTATCCTTCCCTACTTTAGTAGTGAGCTCTAGGACAGTGTGTCCACACCCCTAACAGGGTTATTGTAAAAGACTCCTAACAGGGTCTGACCCTTAACAAGGTCATTGTACTAAATACATTCTAAAAGAACTCCTAATAGGGTTAAGGATCTTCTAACAAGGATCATAAAACACTAGTACAAAATATTAGTGGGTATCAATTCCCACCGGGGTTTTTACCTATTTGGGTTTCCCCATAGCCATATTGAAGTTATGTGTTGTGTTCTTCTATCTTGTTTATGTTAATGTTCATTTTAGTACTTAAGCATTCAAGTTAAGATTAAAGAGCTAAGAAAAAAGATTTAATTCAATGAACATTGATTCACCCCCCTCCCCTCTTAGCATTCCCATTCCTAATAGTTCTAATACTAGCATTCAACCCACTTATAGGTATCTACCTCTTATAAACAAAGAAGAGGCTTTTTCTATAATGGTGAGTCACAAAACTGAGAATATTAGTAATAGTGCACCCCAAAGTAAGCCATCCTTAAGCTCTTGAGGCTAGTTCTTAAGAAGTTAATTTTTTTTTTAAAAACATCTAAAAATATGAAATTTGTGCCTCCCTCATGTGGAAAAAATATGTCAACCATCATTAGAAATGTCACTTTTGGCATTTCAAAAATCCTCTATTACTTGACATACTTCCAAGACCCTACCAACACAATAGAGATACATATAGCCCACCAATGAAAGTGGAAGAAGAAAAATGTGCAACATTGGAATTTTTCCCTATTGACCCTTCCATTTATATGGGTAGTTTTAATTCAAAGGAATTGTTTGTATAAGATCAACCTAGTTATACTTGAGCTTGATAAGAAGGAGATGATTCTTAATAATCAATTATTGAATTTTGTTTTTAAATACATTTAAAATTTGATGAACCTCTCATGGAAGTACTGTACTTCTTACACTTATCAATATCTTCAAATTCTAAACATTCTATATTTATAATATGTTAAAATTTATAGTTTTTTTTGTCTTGCAATATAATAGAGATAATAGGGTCAAATCCTTTCAAACCCTCAAAATAGGTGGAAAGATTTCTATTTTCTAGCATAGGCCAAAGAGCCTCATTATTTTTAAAGATATCACAACTATCCAAATTAGTATAGAATAAATCTCCCCCATAGTAGGCCAGGGTTAAAAACCAAGAATTTTAATAGTAACCAAAAACTAGTAATTCAAGCCTAAAAGTTGGAAAGAAAAAACAATACTGAGATTGAGAATGGAAGTCCACTTGCATAGAAAAATGTCATTCTTAATTTTTAGGATGACCTTGATGAACAAATATGTCTTGAAATTTTTTGGACTGCCATTATAATTATGGGTTTTTCCATCATTCTCTATAATAATTACTTGATGGCAAGACCATTTTTTTAGAAAAGGGGACTATTGTGCTTAATCTCATTTTTGTTTTCCATTTCCCACTTTTAGGCTTGAATCATGATTTTCCAGTTACGAATAAAACTCCTAGTTTTAAAGCTTGACCTACCATGAGGAGATTTAATCCAAATTGAGTTGGATAATTATGACATCTTTAAACATAATGGAGCCCTTTGGTCGTGCTATAAAATATAAATCTTTCCACATACATTGAGGGTTTTAAAAGACTTGACTTTAATCTTTTTGTTTAATTTATATGTTTTTGGGATGATAGTAAGGTTTGTACAGAGACTATTGTAGCTATTATGAGGCTTTTGGTTGATGGTGTGGTGTTATGTAAAATACCTAGAAAACATTATAAAGAAGACTTCAAGAGATTCTTTAGGGATAGAAAGAGTATCACTTGATTGAAAAATAGTTTTAGCAAACACTGCCTCCCAAGAAAATAGAGCAATGTGGTCTTGGTCTTGATGAAATACATCACAATTGATAAAAATTATTAAATATTCTACTCATAAATAGATTATGCTCGGTTATTGCTCAGTTATTGCTTTATGCTCAGTTATTGCTTCGTTTGTTAATCGGTCGCTTGTCATAATTTCATATTTGTAATACACACTCTATTTCATTAATTAATTGCCTTATTGGTGTATGTTTAATCTCTGTATTTACTTACATTATCTATTCTGAAGGCTCATTCCTTGGGTTTTTTCTTATTTTTATGTTCTCCTTGGGCCCCCTTTTTTCTCCTCTCTTCTCTTCATTGGTCTGCGTGTGCACTCTTCCCCTTACCTTTATTTTTCCCTTGTGTTAGGCTAAGTCTGCATTTTTATTTTCCATCCTTGCATTTCTCATCCTAATGATGGATCATAGAGTGTGATCAGAAACGTTGATGCTAAAAATACTTACATGATCGAATCCAAAAATCTATCTACATTAGATTATATATGTTAAATAACTTTAGGCATTATGTTAAAGTGAACTTTTAATTTTGGATCTTATCTCCTTGTCTAGATTTTTAAAATGGCTAATTTGAAGGTTGAGATTTCCCTTCAGAAAGGCCTAATTCTTAGACTTTATAATTTCCATAATTCTTTGTCCACTACTAGTGACTCTCGTGTGAAACCCACTAGCCCAAATTTAAATCTCACCCTAATTGTTGATTTATTTGATTTTCCCCAAGGACTAGTTGTTAAGGTGCCGCTATCCCTCTATGATAATCCACTTCCCAATAGGCCCAATTCAATCCCCAATGTTCTACTAAGATACAAACCATTGTGTCTCAAGTTCAACCCCACAAAGAGAAGAATGTGGCAAGTTGTGTGAACCGATAAGATCTTTCTAATGGATACTTTGTTTTTATTCCTCTTTCTTGATTAAATCGTACATAGATCCATTCCTATTGAGTATATGTGGGCTCCTAACTCCTCTTCATTGACCTTGGGTTCCCCTCCTCTTGATGCTATTTCATTCCGTAATGACTTGAGAGTGGCAAGGGTAGGAGATAAATTTAATTTCAATTATGTATAATATATCTATGGTATTAAAGTTTAATGAAACTAACTATTTGAGGGAAAACACACCACCAAAAGGATTTATTCCTTAATTAGAATTATAATACATATGAGCATTCATAATCTATTTGAATACTCTATTATTTGATTATTCTCATATTCATGTGGTTTGTTTAATGAATCTAGGATAAATGTCCTAATTAGAATTATAGATATGAGACATCAAAATTTGTTACACAACAGTCATAGCTTCAAAATATTCAATCAATTTTGAGATTTTTTTTAATTTATTTATAATTTAACCATAAATGCTATAATATGCAATATCCTTTAAAAAACAAAGACTTAAACAACTACACTAAGAAAGGATGCCTTCCTAGAAAAATAGAGAACATCCTATAGTGGGAGGTAAAAATATGGTTTGATGAGAATTTCTAATATGAGTACCCTTTTAAAGTAACCTCACCAATTGTTCTCACCATGTGAGAGAAAGGTGATAAAAAAATCATTTTTGAGAAAAAATAATAGCTTTATAAGATATATATATTTGTTCTAAAATAGGTCCATGTTTTCAATGGGTACTCATTTAAAATCACAATCCCCATACATTAATGGTTACCCATTCCAAACATGTAGGATTTTAGGCTTGACATCTTGTTAGTAAATGATATCTATGTTCAAAAGAATAAGTACCCATTCCTACCAATATTTTTTCTAAGCATATCGCTTTCACTAAAAGTTAACTCATTATATTTCTTTAACTTTACTATAGCAATTGTAGAACCTCGTCAAAATCTTTAAAAATATTTATTTATAATATATATATATATATATATATATATATATATATAGAGAGAGAGAGAGAGAGAGAGAGTTATATGGGAACAAAACAAAGGTCTCTCTCTCTATAGAGAGAGAGAGAGAGACCTTTGTTTTGTTCCCATATAACTCTTTATATATCCCTTCCCATCTCTACTTCTCTTTTTCTCTTTACAATAAAATTATAAACTAAATGTTTAGATAAAATAAATCTAAATCTAAATATTAATAGAATTAATAAAATTTATAAAAATTAATAATATAATAAACCATAAACTTATCAAGTTAATAAAAAATAATTTAACTTGTTAAAACTGAAATATTAACAAAATATATTTTAAAAAATTTTCTACTATATTACAAATAATATTAATATTAAACAAAAGATAAAAGCAATATTAGTAAAAAATTATAAAATTGAACATGATTATAATTATAATTTTAAATAAACTTAACTTTTGGAATTATAAATATAATTAGAATACAAATATTAAACTAGAAATATATATTAAAATTGTTACAGTTAGAAAATAAAGGAGGGGTGTAGATTTATTCAAACTGAAAGAGAAATAAGAACAAATAGAGAAAGGGCATCAAATAACCCTATCAAGATCAACCAAGTGATCAAATTGATGGGACAAGCCCATCAGAAGTTGAGTCTTATCAACAATGTTCCAATTACACATATGGTCAGAAGCCCACTTCGCTAGACAATCAGCAACACTATTCCATTCCCTAGGAATATGAGTGAAAGTAATAGACTCCAAAGAAGTACACAAATTATGAATCTGGTTCACAATCAAAGCTAACTTCCAACTAACAACTTCAGAATGTTTCTGATTCAATAGACATATCACCACTTGAGAGTCAGATTCACAGATAAGCCTTCTCCAACCAAGGTCACAAGCATTCTTCACAGCATAAAAAATAGCTATGGCCTCCATCAGGTTGTTAGTGTGATGACCTTTATAAATTGAAAATAGAAATTGAACATCCCCCGTACTATCTTTTCCAACACCACCAATACTAGTAGGGCCTGGATTGCCCTTGGAAGACCCATCCGTGTTGATTTTAAGAACACCTTGCAGAGGGGCACTCCACTTCCCCACCCTATTTATCTTTCGCAAGGGATGTCTACACATCTTTCTTAGTAGTTTTCCATGTGAGGGGGGAATATTCAGGCGATTATTGAAAATATCCTCCCCTGGTTCCATGGCCTTAGAAGTGTCACATTTTGCAAAAATAGTTTCCCCCAAAGAATGGAGAATTTTCCACCATAAGTGAGGAACCTCCAAAAACTCATCCTTAAAGATATGACGGTTCCTCTCCAACCAGATATGCCAAATAATAAAGGAGGGTCCAAGAGTCTAGGAAACTTGAAGAAATGAAGTCTTCATAGGAGCCTTATCCCAATGAGCAAATAATTTTTCCATTGAGGAAACATGCCAACAGGATTGGTTCCACACATTCCACCAAGAGTACCAAATATGTCTAGTGAAAGAACATTGGAAAAAGAGATGAGAGACATTTTCTTCACTACTCTAGCATAGAACACACATTGAGGGTCCTTGGAAGCCACACTTACATAAATTATCCCATGTAAGGCACCGACTATGGACCAGCAACCACATAAAAAAATTACATTTGCGCCAAGAAAACTTGTACCCGACTTGCTTCCACCAAGGCACCTAGATGTCCCCCAATGTCTGTCGGAGAAGCTCAGCATATCCTGCAAACATTGAAAATTTTCTAGACAAATCCTCATTGTCCCAAGCAAGAACATCATTACCAACCAAAGTAGTACACTCACAAGACTGCAAAATCTGAAACAACTCCTTCCTATTCTCCTCAAATCCTCCTGGAGGCCATTTAGAAGGGTGTTTCCAATGAAAGGAAGGAGCCAATCCTCTAACACAACCTATATTATAAAAATCAACTATGTCCCAATCATCAGCACTAAAATTTTGATAGAGGGCATGGAGCTATGGATGACTGAAAAGGATAGGAGGGTTCCCATCCCAAGAGTCAAGCCAAAATAAGGCTTGTGATCCCGAATGACAAATCAAAAAGAGACCATCTTTAACCAACTAAGCTCCAAACTTTGGTGCATTCCAAATCATTGATCCTCTCCCTTCTAGAGGAAAGTGGTGAACTTCAACCACATCAATATCTGGAAAATAATTATGGGTGAGAATACGAGCCCAAAGTTGATGCTGGTTAGTACACCAACACCAGTAAAGCTTTATAGCGAGAACTTTTCCATTTAAAATAGATGATCATAGGCCAAGGCCACCCTCCTTCTAGGGTCTACACACTATTTCCCATTTAACCAGACTCCATTTAGAAGTTGAAAGCTTCCCACTCCAAAGAAATTGACGGGACAAAGCATCAAATTCCTAAAGAAAATACATAGGAGCAGCCTAAAAAAAACACCTGTAAATAGGAAGGGCTTGAATAATTGACTTTAACAAAGTCAGGCGAGCAGCAGTTGATAGCTATCGATGAGTCCAATGGTTAACCTTTTGTCATAGCTTATCAAGCAAAACTTGCCAAGAATATCTAGGATGTCTACCAACAGTAAGAGGAATACCCAAATAAACAAAGGGAAGAGACCCAATTTGAAACCTCAAAAGAGCAATAGTATGCCTCTAAATAGCCTCGAGAGTATTGAAGAAAAAAATGGAGGATTTGTTCTAATTAACTTTCTAACCTGAAGCTGCAAGATACAAATCCAAAGCATGCCTAAAAGAAGTAGCTTCCTGAAGATGGGCCTGTCTCATAAATGAAGTATCATCCACAAACTGAAGATGTGAAAGAGGAGGCAAGCCAGCACCCCATTTCCACCCATAAATAAAATCCTACTAAGCATGAAGCTTAAGAAAGTGGCCCAAATCCTCAGCCAGAATGATAAAGAGGTAAGGCGAAATAGGGTCCCCTTGGTGAAGTCCTCTAGAGGCACCAAAGGTCTCTGAAGGAACAACATTCACAAGAACAGAAAAAGAAGTTGAAGAAATACAACTCATAATCCAGTTAACCCACTATTGGTAGAAACCAAAGGCCAAGAGGATCTTTTGGAGAAAACTCCATTTGACTCTGTCATAAGCCTTAGCCATATCCAACTTAATGAACATAGCTCTCTCTTTTGATGTATGCTTAGAGTGAATAACTTCAGAAGCAATAACAATCTCATCAAGAATTTTCTTACCAGCCACAAAATTGCCTTGTTCCTCTGAAATCACAACTAGAAGGCATATCTTGAGTCTTTCAACAATCAATTTGGTGATAATTTTGTACACAACATTACAAAGAGCAATGGGATGAAAGGAGTCAAGATTGTCAGCACCATCTTTCTTGGGGATAAGAGTTAGTAAAGTGGAGTTCAATGCACAAAGCATTTGCTTATTCTGAAGGGATTCCTTAACCACCTCCAAGAGATCCATATTAATAATTTCCCAAAATTCTTGAAAGAATTCCATAGGGAAGCCATCTAAGCCTAGAGATTTACCTTTATTCATCTGAAACACAACCTCTTCAAGTTCTGACAACAAAATTGGATGACTAAGAGAATCATTCATTGCCTTGGTGATAAGAGAGGGAATGCAAGAAAGTATCAAGTTCTCCTCCTCAGCTGCAGGCCGAGAATCTTCAGCAAAAAGGGTGGAATAAAATTTAAGGGCTTCCTTGGTCATAGCAGACTAAGAGGAAATCTATAGTCCTTTTTCTATAAGAAGAGAAGAAATATACCCTTTGTTATGACGAGCCTGAACAAAATGATGAAAAAATGTAGTATTTCTATCTCCTTCCTATAGCCAATCAATGTGAGCCTTTTGTTTCTAGTAAATCTCTTCCCGAAGTTCTCATTCTTCCACATCCTGCATAGCCTAGGATTCTGCCCTGCCAAGAGCCTCTGTAATCCTAGAGTCCCTGATTTGGCAAGTAATCACTGCAAGATGATCTAGAGCATTCCTCTTTCTAGACTAAAGGTTTCCAAAGCAAGAGGTATTCCATCTCTTAAGATGATATTTGACATATTTAAGTTTCTTCTCAAAGACAAACATATCCATGCCATAAGCTGGGCCACCCTCTCTCCACCACTTAGCCACCAAATCATAAAGGGATGAGTCTCGGAGCCACATAAGATGGAATCTAAAAGAAGGGTTCTTAGGGTGTGTAATAGGAGAAGAAGAGAACCTAACTGGCAAATGATCAGAACTTCTCCAATCAAGAATTTTAGAACTCGTAATCAAGCCACCTCCAACCCAATAACAAGAAACAAGAAACCTATCCAAACATTTTGAGATAGCTTCCTGACCACTCCATCTATTGTTCCAAGTGAAAACCCCATTTGAAGGCTTAACATCAATAATAGAAAGAACATCCACCTGGGCTTGAAAAAGATCAAAAGCAGGGCCAAGCCTAGGCCAACCTCCTCTTTTCTTCTCAAGACTTAAAATAGAATTAAAATCGCCTCCTAAAATCCAAGGAAAATAAGGAGCACAAGAATGCACATACCTAATGTGATCCTAGAGACAAATCTTCCCAAAAATTTCAATAGGGGCATAAACATTTGTCACAAGAATAGTCTCACCAGAGTCCAAGGTAGTAGCCACCATAGAGATTGAGTAATGACTAGAAATCCACCAATGGGGAGAAATCTTCTGAGGGTCCCAGAGCAAAGCCAAAACTTCAGAATTCCATTGCAAACCAATACTTTGACAATGACCAGTGAACCAAATGCGTGGAGCATACTGATGTACAACCTCAACAAAAACCTTAGTCTCTTGAACACAAAAGACATCCAGAGAATGAATTGCAATCAAATCATGAATAGCTTTTTGATGACAGGTGCTATTCAAACCCCTCACATTCCAAGAGAGAATGACCATGGAGGGGTTTGAGAAAGGTGAGCATCAATAGGTTTAACAAACCCAGATTCCACCAATAGATCTCTAGTCATTTTTATCTTCTCAAGGTCTGTCTTCCTCCCTTTTGAGGAGCTATCAGTAGGACCTTTCTTAAGGGGTCGTTGTTGCACTCCCAATCTGTGAGATGAACCCTTATTTTGAGATGAAACTAAAACTTCTTTAACTAAATCCGCCAAAATAATGTCATCCCCTATGGAATTATTTAAAGTCACCTGAGCCACTTGTTGTCCCTAAATAGCCTGAACTGGTTCTTGTTCAAGAATTGGTACAACCTCCATACTGACCCCAACACTATTAGAAGTGACCACATGTGGGACTCCTTCTTCCAAAGCTAAATTCTCCAACACCTCAAACCTATTAAAGCCTCCATCTGTCTATCTATCCTTGAATGTCCTCTTCTCACCTCATCCTTTAGCCTTAGTTTTAACTGGTACAAATCCTTCCTTGTCCTTTCGCTGAGGTTTAGCCATCATGGGAGCTTTCCCTTTATCCTCTTTACCCAGAGGAGGAGGTTTTGAAGAGGGGGAATGATCTTCCTTACAAACTTTAGGACATTGTCGTAGGAGATGGCCATACTCATGACAAAACCGACATTGAAAAGGTAGAGATTCATAATCTAACTGCTGAATTCATGATGAAGATCCCAAAGAAATTTCCATAGAATCTGGCAGAGGATTATTCAGATCTATCTCAACACAAATTCAGGCAAAAGAAATCACCTTTTTATCAAGGGTTTGTGTAGCAACCACCACTGGCTTTCCCAAGAGACTAGCAATTTTATGTAAGATATCTTCTCGGCAAAACTCCAAGGGGAGGCGAGGAAGACGAACCCAAATAGGAACTCGAGAAGACATCTCTTCAGTTGAATTAAAACCTACATGCCATGGTTTAATAAATAATCCAACTTGATTATAAAAATATGGGCCACCTTCAAAAACTCTATTGCGATCTACCATATTTGAGAAAATAACCATAAAATAGCTATTTGCTACAAGCATAATCTTCATATCTCCTTCAATCTGCCAAGAACGTCAGATCCAAGCTTCCAAAGTGGACAAAGAATTGTGAATGCCAAGAAACTTATAGATTAGAGCATGTCTGCTCCAATATGAGACATCTTCTTCCACCAAATCAGGAGAAATGACCAAAACTGGGCGATCTTGGGTTCTAGGAAGACACCCATTAACCTTCTTCATTTTAGGATCAGCACTCGTATAAACCATATCTGCTTGTTGTGCGTGCATGCTTGAAAGAGGACCCATTATGAACCTTGTCCATGTGAGAAAGCTCCATAACTGATGCCATAGAAATTTTTGCCATGCAAAGATTGAAGCCAAGAAAAAAACAAAAACCAAAACGGCTGCTAGCAAACAGAAAAATTCCCCGCAGACGCCAATCAAAAACAAAACCCACTACAAAAAAAAAAAAACTACCCTGCTACTGAAACGCTTCCACAAATCCCACGCATGCAGACCTGCAACCAAGCTAGGGCACCTCCCTTAAAATTGTTACAGTTAAAAATGAATATTAAATGTTACATAAAACCAAATTTTACTTCCCACATATGGGACACCTAATTCCCCGTGTCAACCTGTCTACCTCTCACATTTGGCCTTCCATACAAATCAGGGAAATGTTGCAATTGTTAGCAAAGTAGCCAAAGTTACCCTTTTTGTTACATCTATTTAGTGGAAACTACTATTATAACGGGGGTTCTTTAGAAAGAGCGTGCACCAAATACAATCATTAAAAATGACAACGCATAAAAATATCTATGGACAAAAGTGTTCCAATTGTTTTACAGTGGTTATTATGAGTTCTCAACCATTGATTTGAAAAGTTAGCTTTCCTCTCATATAAGAGATGCCTTCGCTATAAAAATATTTTCTGAAGCATGAGGTAATGCAAACCGCCCGAAATGAGAAGTCAGCTTACTACGTGTGTGAATGGAAAAACCTGACTAGCAGAAACAGACCACACAAGTTTGTTACTAATTTGTTGTATGATTCAACATGTAAGCCATTGTAAAATCAATTTTAAGGTGAAAGGAATGACACACGCAAATAAAAAACTATTTCTAGTAAAGATCTTGCGAGGAAACCATAGAAAATAAACACTAAGAGAACAAGGCGCTAGGAAATACGCAGCACTAAGCTTCAAATCGACAAGAAGTCGACCCTTTTATAGATAGTTTCACTAATGGTTTTTGTGACTATGATTTTTATGCAAGTGGCATCGCACAAGGCTTGGTAGAAGGCAACGAAGAAGATTTCTAAAAGAAAATATGCATCACATTATGGTAGAAAGGGGCTATATGCATCACCACAGATCAACATTGGCTCCTTATCAGATGTCCTCAAGGAATGTCTATTATTTTTGGGATTATTCCTGGCTGAGAGGAAAATTTGTGCTGATAAACTTTTGGACATTGGGGTTTATGTCGAGAAGCTACAAAGGCCTGATGCTTCCACCATCTTATCAGAACTTGTGGACAAAAATCTATTAAATTTAACTGGCAATACAACGTAATTGCTTTCGCTTTTATATATTGGTTTTCTTTTAATCATGTTTTTCAACTCTAGGCTGATATGGTGTCACTTAACAGAGGAAGTACAATAGTTACATATGCAAATGCTTCAAATCTATATGTCTCCCACCATGATTTAATGCAAGATTTAGTCTTGGATCTGGGACACCAGGAAAATATACTCCACCGCAAGAGGTTGTTCATCGAAAGAAAAAATGGTAGTTTTCTGGAGAAATGTGAGTTGCTCACAGAGAGAGCATTTGACACTCAAATTCTTTGCATTCTCACTAGTAAGTTATTCAAGCAATCTTAATCATCCATTTTGGTCCAGAAAATGTATTTATTTGTAATGCTAACAATAATTTATGATGTTCACGACTGATCTACAATTATATAAAAGACATGAATTTAAAAACTATTTTTTCATCATAGAACATGGTTTACATCACTTTTCTGCTAAGTTGGCTGACATTTGCATGAATTTCGCATATAGAAGTAGCAATCATTATTGGAGCTTAATTTTCTAATTGGAATTTCTCTGTAAAAATTGTATGCAGGCCTATGGAGGAAAATGACTGGTATGATATGAATTTCTCGAAAACAGAAGCTTTGCTATTACTATTCACTTCGACAGAATACTTTCTTTCCCCATTTTAAAATCCATGAAAAAGCTAAAGTTTCTGATGATATCCAATTGCGGCACAAAAAAGGCAAAGTGAAAGGTTTAGATGTCTTGTCTTCACTCACTCAACTCAAGAGTGTTCGCTTGGAAAGGTTGATTTTACCCCTTGGTGGAAAATAGAGCATTCAAGCACTACAGAACATAGAGAAGCTATCTCTGAGCTTATGTAAAGGATTTGAAAATATACCCACATTCACCAAGCTACAAGAATTTAACTAGGACCACAACAATAATTTGGAGGAGTTACCTTCTAGTATCTGCAATATGCCCTCCATTATGTCCTTGTCTATTACCAACTATCATCAGCTTCAAAATTTAACAGATGATTTTGGAAGTATGAGTACTCTAAGAATGTTAAGGTTATTGACATTACCATGCCTAGAAAAACTTCTTGCATCAATTGGAAAACTTGAACAGTTGGAGTATCTAGACATTTCACTTTGTGAGGGCTTGAAAGAACTTCCAAAGGAAATAGGACAGCTCAAGAAATTGAAGGAGCTTGACATGTGAGAGTGTGCTCATTTGACAAAGTTACCCACAACTGTTTGTGAACTAAAGTCCCTAAAGCTTGTTATCTGTGATGAAATGATTGGGAAGCAATGGTTGTGGGCCAAGAACATTTCTATTCCTGAGCTTAACATTGAAATTGTGGAAGGACGCTTTAATTTTGATTGGCTTGATATCTGACTTCTTTCCTTACCCCTCATCTTGAATGATGAGAACCAAGGATTTTGACATACTTTGTAAATATCTTTTGTAATTTTTCATGTTCACTGGAACACATCTATATAATGTCATCTATATTTTTTTTTTTGATGAATAGAGGCCTTTACTATTAAAAGACATATTAAAGTACAGAATTCACAAAAAAAAGGTCAGGGGAATAGATCACCCCGCAAGTCCATACGACACTTAGACCGGAAACAAACAACTATTCATCAAAACATAAGCCCTCAGGTGGCCAAAGTAGTAGCAACAAAGGGATGAGGGTCTTTGTCATCTGGGTTACCCCAGACATTAGGCAGAGGAGCTTGATCTAGGCTGGCCCAGCCATCCTCATCTTCTTCTTTTTCAACTTCTCCTTCCTCTCGCCTAGGCGAAATGGCAAGCACCAGGTGAGGGAACTTTCGCTAGGGAGTAGAGGCCGAAGGCTGAGAGAGAGTAATAGTTGTAGAGGCAAGTATAGGTGGCCACCCATAGCGAGAATCCCTCCGAGGAGGAGGAGAGCCAGAGCGACGGTGCCACTATTGTGGAGTCCTAGAATGAGAGCTTCTGCTGCGGCGATGGCCTCTAGGCGGTGTGCGATCAACCAACACAAAATTAGGAGGCACACGAGCAACAATGCAAGGAGCATTGCCCCAGTGCTAGAGAAATTCCTAAACGTGGGAAACTTCAAGGGCCACCTTATCAGCATGAACCTGAATCTGCATCATGACATTATTGCATATACAAGCTTTATCAAAAAGTGAAACAGAAATATCTTTACTACTATGAGAGAAAATAACATCATTCCTATCTTTCCACAGAGTAAACAAAATTTGCATCTGAAAAGAGTGCCAAATCTAGGTGAACTGGGCTGGCATTCTGGGAAGGTCACCAAGGAGAGCCATGTGCCAAGAAAAGGGCTCAGGCCTGAAAGGAGCAAAAAAATCATGAATCCAACCCCAGTAATTTTGGGCACAATGAAAAAACTAGAAGATATGCATTATCAACTTTGGAAGACTGCAGAATGGGCATTTGGGGTCCGAAATTCCCAAATATTTAAGTCTGGCGCCCAAAGGCAAGCCCTAGTAAAGCAAACACTAGGCAAAATGAGCAATTTTGGGATCAGTAATGGCTTCCCAAATATTATGAAAATGCCATCCCTAGCTCTTCTGGGAAGAGGAAAGCTACCAATGATGGTTGAGAGAATCAACCATAGGCAAATGAAGCATGAACCAGGAGTAACCAAGCTTAGGCTTGTAACTAGCAAAAGGGGTGGTAGGATACCACTTCCAGTCCTTCCACCAAGGTCTAACTAATTGAATACCCACCTTGTGCAAGAGGGAGGTGGGATAGCAAACACCAAGAGGTCAAAAGTTTGAGGATTTGGGTAGATGAGCTGAAACTAAACACGAAGGTCCTCCCAAGATCGAAGATTCATAGTGGCCCTAGAAAAATGATCCCTGGGAGTCTGAATGCCACACTTGTGAAACCGAAGAGCACTAACCCCATGAAGTCTGGCAAGAGGAATCCCTTGCTAGGTGAAAAGAGGAGACCACCATAAATTTTGTTGGTTGAATGAAAGACCATCCTAGAATCCATTCCCAGCCCAGTGGAGCCAAGGCTTGACGACCTCCCAAGCTTTCTAGATGCTTTTGGCAACAAAAGTACCTTGAATCTGGACAGGCTCCCTCATGACTAGCAGGGTTTGAAAGCCAATCTCCTTCCATGTAGGCTTGTGGAGAGGAAACCCAGAGGAGATACAATGGTGAAGAAGAATCTTCCAAGATTTTTTTCCCATGAGACACCGGACGACCCATTTGGCACAAAGTGCATATCCTTGTTTCTGGGTATCAATAAGCCCAAGCCCGTTGGAGGCCTTAGGAAGGCAGAAAAATTCCTAAGCCACTCTGTGAAACCCTTGATGATCACTGCCAGAAGCCCAAAGAAAGTCCCGAAGAAGTTTCTCAAGCCATTTGTAAGAAGCTTTGGAGGGGGCCCAGCAGGAAGAGTAATAAACATGCGTAGCGGCCAAGACTTTGGAGAAAATCTAAAATTTACCAGCAAGGGAAAGCGGCTTCATGACCCAGTAGGTAAGGTTCTTCTTGATTTTATCAAGAACTCCATTCCATAATTTAGTAGGCAAACCTTGGAAGGCAAAAGGGATGCCCAAAAATGAAATATCTCCCCGTGATGAATTCTGGACCAGCCAAACTCGAAAAGCTAGGGCAGCTTGGGAAGAGTAGATTTCCTAAAGTAGAGGGTTTTATGCCACTGAATGGCAGAGCCTGATGCAAGATATAAAGTGTCTAAACACTGCAAGGCTGCCTTAACATTCTCCTCATCTTCTGTCAGGGTGAGAAAGGAATCATCGGCAAAATGGCCATTGACAAGTTGTTGGGATGAATCAGGTAGGGAGATTCCCCAGACACTTCCCATGGAAATGGAGTGGGCCAGGAGATAGCCAAACCCTTTGGCTGAAAGCACATGTAGAGCTGGCACCAAGGGGCACCCTTGTTGAATAGAATGAAAAAGCCCAAAGGTGGAGGACTGGTGGCCATTTATAGTGATGTAGGCAGAAGCATCGTTGAAGAGAATCTACACAGATTGAATAAATCTTGGACCAAACCCCATAGTGTGAGGCATCACAAGAATAAAATGTCATTCAATATGATCATAAGCTTTAGAAAAATCAATTTTGAGAAAAAGGGCTTTCTGATTAGACTTACGAGCCCATTCCATACCTTCCCAGACCACCAGAATATTATCAAGAATAAATCTTGACTTAATAAACCCTGTTTGTTTAGGCCGGACAATTTGAGGGAGCAAATGGTGAATTTTGAGAGCTAGGGCTTTGGAAATGATCTTGTAGGAGACATTGAGCAAGGTAATGTGCCTCCAGTTACAAATATCTTTAGGGTCCCCAGATTTGGGAATGAACTTGATATTCCTCTAATTGATGATTTCCCCAAGAGATTGGGTGTGAAAAGCTTCCAAGTAAACTTGGTGGAGATCCGGGCCAATGGCATCCTAGAGCATCTTATAAAATTAGCATGGGAAACCATCGTAGCTAGGGGCTTTATCATTAGTCATGGTGAACATAGCTTCACAGAGATCCTGCAAGGAAAGTAGTTGATCACAAAAAACCCTCTAAGCAGGGGACAAGCACTGGGGGACCACAAAAAGGCAATCCTTAAGGGCTTTCTCACTGGTAGGGGAGCTACCCTGAGAAGCAAAAACTTGTTCATAATGGCGAACAAAGGCTTGCAATATATCAGGAAGCTCTGTGAGAACCACAGGACCTTCACAAATTCTACAAATGCCCATACTGGTGTGACGAGGTAGGAGAGTAGCAAAAAACTCTTTAGAAACTTGGTCCCCAACTTTTAACCAGTGCAACCGAGCTTTGATCTGAGCCCCTCTGGCAGCATGATTGTCAGCCACTTGCTTCTGATGCCGAATCTTAGCCAAATTACATTACAGCTCTTGATTGAATGGGTCCTGAGCTAAAGCTTTGGTGGCAACCCGTAGAGCCTTAGTAGTGGTGTCATAGGCTCTGCGGTGATAGTTGGCCAACTGTCTGCTGTAAATGCACAAAAAATGAGCTATATGTCTGATGGCGTCATTCCACCATTGAATCCATCTAGAAGAGCTAACGGGACGAGGCTCAAGATTCTAGACCCGATGAATGTGGGCCATTGTGGAAGCATGATGAAGGACCGAGGTATTAAAATAAAATTGTGTGGTGGGAGGCCTAGCCTTAACTATCTGCCAAACAATATTAAATTGGATGGGATAGTGGTCTAACAAGGTCACATCAACAAGAGGAATGATAGGTAGGGCTTTCTTTTTAGCGAAGGAAAGAAAAGATTGCACCAAGATCATGGCACGATCAAGCCATTTATGAATTCTGTCACTAGAGGCCCTATAGTTAGACCAAGTGTGCCAAGCCCCATCAGAATGGCGGTGGCCCACATTGGGATCAAAAAGGCCTAATTTATTGTGCATGTAGTACCAGGCCTCCCTCTCACCTGCAGTCCAGTGAAAAATAATGAAACCATCTTTGTCAGCCACCATTTCCACCATATTAAAATCCCCACACACTAGCCAAGTTGCAGGTGGTAGAGAATCCGCAAGCCAACACCAAAGTTGAGATCTTTCAACAGTATCATTGGGGGCATACACATTGGCAATACCGAAGGCATGGTTTTCAATGAGAAACATGGCCCAAATGACCCTATGCATGGGATCGGAGCCATGCAAAACAAGAAAAGATTGCCAATGAGGAGAGAGGAGAGTAAAAAATCCACCTCGACTAGCCTTGTGCTAAGAACAAAGAGCAAGACTCTTGGGCCAAATAACTTTACATGTAGCATCAAGCATGAAACCTGAAATCTTAACTTCTTGGAGGCATAACACATCCAGATGACCGAACCACTTACAGGTATCCCTGACAGAATATTTTCTATGTAGGTCTGTCAACCCACGAACATTCCATGAGATGAACTTCATGGAAAAACAATGTCATTCATACTATCCTCATCCCCAAGGGAGTCACAACTATTACACAAGTACCCTGGGGCGAAACCAGGACCAGGCAATTCAATAGAAACATTACGCCATTTTTCTAGCATGCCATTAAGCTTAACCTCAGCACATCCAGGAGGACTGGGAGATTGGTGGAAAGAACTGGATGCAAGCATTTCGGTAGCCGACAGTGGCGTACTAGCTGAGGGAGCCGAAACCTGGGTAGAGACTACCTTTGTCCCCTGCTCAGCAGGGTTTGAAACTTTATTAACAAGGGTGACCACAGAGTCAGAGTTAGCCATGGATGGTGTAACAGATTTCGTAATAGAAGCCACAACAGGCTACCTATTGGGCAACTGACGGTGAAACATTCTTCTTTTTTTCCTTCCTCCTTTTTGCTGGCCTCAGCTAGCGGCAGACTAACATCCTTGGCAGGAGCCTTGGTGTGAGGCACTGCTAGAGGGCAGTCCTTGATCTTGTGCTCCGCAGATTGACAATGATAGCAGGTGTTGGGAAGATTAAGGTAGAGCACCTTCTGAGTGAAGGTGGTATCCCCAACCTGAATATCAATCGTCTCTTTGAGGTCCCTAGAAAGGTTGACCTCCACATAAAGTCATTTATGAGGGCGTGGGTTTAGAAAATGGTCATGCTCAATACATATAACCCTACTGAGCTTTTGAGCTATGGCTTGCATGAAATTCCAATAGGGTAGGGGAAGAATAGGGAACTCGACCCACACTAGGACTTTGAGCCTTTTTTCATTAGAGACGGAAAAGTCTCTGGTCTAATGCTGGAAAACTAGTAGCGAAGCCCTGACATTCTAGGGGCCTTTTTCAAAAATGGCATCAACATGGGAAGGATTAGAAAACCAAAAAAGAAAAAAGCCTTTGGTAAGGCTTTGAATGCCATCTAGATGGATTCCATGAGGAGCCCAACTCTTCGCAACCCAGTCCTTGAGAAAATGCTCAGGAGGGTTGCAACCCAAAAAATAACCTATCAGGGTGTGCGATTCAAGCTAAGAGCAAGCATCATTAAACTCATTAATGGGCAAAACAATATCGGGCTAAGCCATACCTCGTGGAAGACCTTGGGAAAAATTTGTGGGGACATTTTCTTGGCGGCGCCATTGCTTTCCGAAACCACACCAACACCAGCATCAACTGCATGGTGGGAAGTGGCCGGAGCCATATTTAAAAGCCTACTATTTCCCGCAATAATTGCGGAATGAAAGGATAGAAGCTGCAGAGATGGATGCAAGGAAAAAAACCTTAGCAGAGCATAGACCGAGCATGAGCCCAATGTGTAGTTTTTAACTATGGGGCTTTTTGTCATCTATATTTTCAGCCTATGATCATGATCAATTTTTGTGCTAGTCAATTGTAGTAAACATTCTTTTCTGGATTGTACATGCACAATGAGCGTATTGTGTATCTCACGACATAATCCAATAAATTTGTCCGGGCAACAATTAAAACTATTATAATTATGATTATGATTGTCTCAAAATATGATTATGATAACTAAAGACACTTTCTCATTTAAAAAAATCTAAAATAAATGTTTAATAAATTTATATATAATGCTCCTTTAAATATAATTGATATCACTTGTTTATAATTTAACACCAAATTATAATATTTTGAAGCTACCATAGTTAATATATTTAATTTAAAAATTAATTATAAGATGGCCACATAAATTGTTAAGTTAAGCATCGATAACTTGGAAGACCCCAAACGTGGTCATAAAGGTTTCTATATGTTTTTATATGAGGAAAGAGTATTACTCACGTGTTTAGCTAAAACACAACATACCAAAAGTCAGCTTCATGTATGCGCGAGGAAGGAAATTCAAACTAACTAATTGATTTATTTAACTACTTTGATAGATATCATTTTGAAACCACATTTAAGATAAAAGAAATGCCACAAACTGTACGAAACCATCTTACACATTCCTGCGAAAGAGAGTAAGAAAGAAAGGAAATAAAAGTTCCACGCACATTCAAGTGAAAGAGGAAAGATCTAGTGTGTGTGAAAGGGAATAAATTAAATCTATCGAGACTTATTCGCCTAAACGTTGAGAATGCAGATTCATATGTGTACACACTAAAATATGCACTTCTATGAACCATTACATGCAAGGTTGCTCAAGAGTGAGGTCTCACAAAGCGGCTCATAGCTCTCTATGCATGGAGTTGCAAGGGACTATGAGTTTTGCTCTCAGCTAGAGCTACAAGAAAGTGACCTTGCTAGTCAACCACGCAATGAGAGATTCAAGTGAAGACAAGGGCAACAATGCCAATATCTCCAAGAATCTAAATGGAAATGAAATGCAAATGCAACTAGTATGAATGTGCAAGACTAATCTATCAAATGAAGTGTAAACCAAGCTATGAAAGGAAGTACAATAGATTTCAAGCCCCTAATTAAGCTATGTGAGATCTATCCTATTGCATAAAAGGAAATCTAATCTATGATGCCATGAATGTAACTATGAAAGCAAAACTATTATGAAATGCAACTAAAAATGTCAAGGCTTCAAAGCTTGAGTGTCTTCAAAGAGAGCTCCAAAACCTGCAGCATAACAATAGCATAAAATATGGATATGTATACAAATGAAGGAGAGAGCTCTCCTTTTATAAGAAATGCAAAGAAATGGACCATTGAGATTAAAAGGCAAAAAGTCTTAATCAGCGGTGGAGCTTGAAAGAGGAGCAATCCATGTGCACAAGTATCCTCCAATAGGAAAATAAGAGTTGACTTTATGTCCATATGAGACAAAAAATGCTTTTCTCCTTTTTATAAAATAGGAATAAAGCTTTATTTGTGCAACTTAGGATAAGAGGGAAATGTGGGCTTTTTATTTAATCAAAAGGGGAGGAAATATTCCTTTTAATCAAATAAAGACTTAGGAAAAATGGTTAGCCCATAGGATAAAAATCCAATATATGATCGAAATTAAGACTTGATCAAGAAATTGATATTGTTGAAAATATTGATTATTGATAAAAATGATTCAGGATTGATAAATCAAATAAATGGGGCCCAAAGTCTAGGCGACCATTTTTGGGTGCATACATTTGCCCCTCTTTGACTAATGTGTGATCGATTTGGGAACACATGCAGTCAAAGAATAAAGTCGAAATGTGAGATCAATTTGGGATCACAAAACAACTCAGATATGAGGTCTATTCGGGATCACATCTGGACAAACATAAACAAAAGCTTAGACCAACACCGTCGCTGCTAGGTGCAAATCATGCTTTAGACAAAACTATCACCGTCGCTGCTAGGCAACAATCAAGTCTAAAAATGGGAGATAAGAATCTCGAAAGCTCACAAAAGATGTCTGAATCAAGAGAATCAAGAAAATCAGGGATGAGAATCCCATAAATACTGCCCCCTCGGAATCAAAATCAAAATCAGGTAGAGGAGAGACAGCAAATCAATAAAGATTTGATCAAATCATAATGAAATCACAATTGAAGGTGAGGGTCAATAGGTTAACCATTAGGCAATGAAACATGCCCCAGTGAGGAAGTAGAAGAATAGAAATAGAAGACTAGAAATAGAGTGGATGAAAGACTAGAAAATTTGAGAGACATGAAAAGAAGAAAGTCCATCGAAAATCAAATTATGCCTCAAAAAGTCAGTCAACTGCTCAGAAGAAAGGAAAAATTTGGAAACGCGACTCGGATTTCAATTTCGAGTCCAAAAATGGATAGAAAATGATGTGATATGAAAGACTAGAAATGAAAGATATGATCAAGAAGAATCAGAAAATGAGCACAGTTGACCAACTAGTCCATAGATGATAAAAAGGAGAGCTCTCTCCATATGCAAGATGCAAAAACTAAACTATGATGAACCTAAGAATGCAAGCTACTATGAAAGTGGTTGACTTGCAAGGTCACAACGCTTATAGACATCTAAATATCATCATCGAGCATTATTGGTAGTGTCGTAAGATCATACAATGCACACTAGTATAACTATGTGGATATGAATATGATCTTTATCAGATAGAAATGTGGAAATCTCACCTAGGCATCAAAGACATATAGGTCAAGATGACTAATGTAGTGAGATCACCTAAGTTTGATATGGTGAGATTATGCTTGTATCAAGACACATGAAAGTCAGGATAACTAGAAGCATGCACTCGCAAAACAGTCAAGGATAATACCTCGTCAATCCATAGGGTCAAGTAAGACCAGCATAAATGCTCATGACAATTAGGACCAACAAAATATACCCACAAGCAGATAAAGAAAGAAAACATGTTCTCATACCCTCAGTCTTCTAGCTATGCATCATCGAAAAATTCTCAGGGAGAGACCACTCATCAAAGAAATCCTCATAAACAGCACACAAAGAAAAATAAAGTCAACATATCTCAAGCGAGTTGATTGTTTAAGTGTGTGTGTGTTGGTCATAGAGTCAGACTCTGAGTATCACATTTACAAATGAGCAACGTCGCATCATACTAGACTGTTGGGTAAGACATCTGATAAGTGTTAAGAAACACTCGACGCAAGGGTAGTGTTGAAAAACACTGTTCGGGGTGGTGTTGAAAAACACCTCTTTGGGGTGGTGTTGAAAAATACCTGTTGTGAAATGCCCCAAGAGACAAACGCACCTAAAGGACCTATGCTAACAGTTATGCCCCCTAGACAAAGATAAAGACCAATTCTAGACTAAGGCAACAAGGTTAAGGCATGATGGAGAAAGGCTAAGTGTCAAGAGTGCATGCTAACAAATAAGGGTGCAAAGGCCTCAAGTAGTGCCTTTTTCCAGGTTTTCACCACTTGGAATCTTTTTTCATTTTTTCATTTTTTTGGATTTTTGCTACCAAGGTGCCTATTGCTAGGTTTTCACCAAGGCACTTTTTCTATTTTCTTTGATGATTTTTTTTTGAATATTTTGATTTTTTGTGTATTTTTTTCAGGACATTTTATGCTTTTTAGGATTTTTTCAGCATCATATATCAATTTTTTTTGGTATTTTTTCAGGATCATAAAATATGTACAAAAGATGCCCCTAGACAGAATGGGCATCAAACTCTTTAAGCAAGATAACATCGTGCAGTCCCAATGTCTAGTAAGGTGAAGGACAAGATGGATAAGCAAGCTGGTGGAAAAGATAGAAGACATGAGAATGAAGGAGAGTGAAGGGAAGAAATCCTCAAAGACAAGCTCCTCAAGAGTACCCAAGCTAGGGAAAAATTGTCATGCAAAGCACATTTGGATAATCAATGAAAGGATAGCATAGGATAAGCCTCAAAAGTGTAATGAAAAAGAAGGAAGGAATGTAGTCCAAAGGAGTAGACATGTCAAGAGACTTCATAACATCGTGTTTTACTCTTTTTTATTAGATCAAGACTAGAAGGGGAAAAGGCTAGCAAAAGGCTAGAATGAATGAAGAAAAATACGAAGGCTAAACATGAATGGAATGAAAGCAAGATCATCGTAAGATAGCTCACAAAATAGCCAAATGTTCGTGTATAGATCAACATTGTCAAGATCAAAGAGAGAAGATGGAATGGATGAAATATGTAGAAGAACTACGCATGACGCCTGATTGCCAGGTTTTCATCATGGTACTTATCCAAGGCACCACAAGAGAGTGGTTTTCACCATAGGATGAATTTATTTCTTTTTACTTTTGCTACCAAGGTGCCTGTTTCCAGGTTTTCACCATGGCACATTTTCAAATTTTATTTTATTTTATTTTTTTTCTTTCTTTTATTTTTCTATTTTTTTGAATTTTATAATTTTTTGGAAGAAAGCAAGATTTTAGATAATGCTCCTTGAAAGAATAAACCATGATATGCCAAGGATTCAAAATGATATGCTCAAAGATGCTAATAAGAAAAGGAATATGAAAGAGGAAAATGGAGGATAAGGCTTGCGAGTGAGGTTGGAAGATAGGAGGAATAGGCAAATGAAGAAAAATGATAGAAGGTAGAAGGATAATGAATGAAAGAATGTGAAAAGGTAGATGGAAAGAAAGGTAAGATCAACGTCAATACACACCTTGAAGGGTGACAGGAAAGATGGAGGAAACGTAAACCATATTCTAGTCCAAGTGCGAACCATATTCTGGTTCACTATTGCTATCTGACTCCTCAAAGAGAGGATTGGTGTGCTTGTTATAATTCTCAAATGTGAATGGAGGAATACGAGAAGGAATATGGAAAATGTTTAGCAAACGTTGTGGTTCAGGTGCATGGAATGGAAGAATTTTTTTGGAAAAAGATGAAGTGGAAGTTTTTGGAAGCTTGAATGTCAATTTCACTTTTTGCTCAACATAAGACTCTTTCAAGAGAGACTTTGGAATCCATATGGCTTTAAGCTTTTTATTTTCTTTTGATGTGTTAGAGAGAATATCTTCAATGATGGATTTTGGAACCCATACTTGTCTTGTAGTTTTCTTCTTAGATATCTCTTTTGACTTTATGCCTCCATGTTGATTAGAGGAGACATGGTGATCTTCTTTTTTTGATGGATTCTAGTATTGCTTCTTTTTCTTGTATTGAATATTCAAGTTACTTCCAAAAGACGTGGGACTTGTGGAAGAAGAAGGACAATATGACTGGTTTAGATGGGTGGGTGGATGAAAGGGATTCAAGGGTATGCATCTATGTTGATCTTGAGGAAAGATAGGAGATGGAGGGATGTAAGGACCCAAAATGGATGACGAATTAGGAGAATTAGGAGGGGAAAGTGAAGGGACATAAGAACCCAAGATGGAAGGAAGACATGAAGCCCTTAGTATTGGTGGAGGAGGTCCAAGGATGGACGTGGGAGATGCAAAAGGATAATCAATAAATTCATCAGCATCTATATGATAACCAAGGATATCAGCATCTTTAGAGTGAGCATTGGGATTTACAATAGGATCATGAACATCTTGAATAGGAGCAACTTCTTTGATAGGATTGTTCAGAGCTTGCAAAGACTTAGGAAGAGTAGAAAGTGGAAGTGAACATGGAGTGGTAGAACAAGAAGATGGAATACTTTGATCTTGACAAGGATCTTTGGGTAGCATAAGCGTATCAACTTTATTTTGATTTTCAATAGGTTTTACATCATAAGTAATGACACCATTTTTAATAACCTTAATGGAAGTATCATCTTTGGAAAGTGCAAGTGTGGTAAGGTTATTTTGATCATCAATAAGCTCAACGGTGTAAGTAGTAGCTTGATCTTGCTTAGGAGATGGTGGAATGAATGCGGAAGAGCGTAGAGGATCAAAAGAACCATAAAGTGGAGGAGACACATCATGAAGAGAATTGGATGATATGGAGGGTTCCTAATCTTGATCTTTATTTATATTCTTTTCTTTTTCATTTTTAGAGTCCTTTTGACATGGAGCCACTTCTAAGGACAAGGAAGCATGTTGGAATTGTATGGAAGACTTTGGAAGAGGTGGTGAAGGACTAGCTGAAATAGGCATTATAGCGGATGAAGGCTTAGGCTCTTTAGGTTTGACATTATTGAAAGTATTTGCAGCCAAGTGAAGGTTAGCTTGAGTTTCTTTAAGAGGTGGCCCTTTAGGATAACTATAGGGAACCGCATGGAAAGTCTTAGGATCTTTGTTGGATGAAGGATTTGTGAAAGATTTGGATGACTCAGAAGCTTTAGGAAGTGTGTGGGTATTGGAGGAAGTGGTGGATGGAAGGGGACCATCACAAGACAAAGGTTTAGCATTAACATGATCTTGCTGGAGAGTGTAATCTTTATTTTCAGCATGAGAGTTTTTAGACAAGACATGCTCATAGTATCTTCATTTATAATCAGCACGGAAAGCTTTTTCTTCCTCAATAGAAGTAGATGTATCATATTGTTCACAAAAAATATCATAATTTCTCTCAAAATCAGAATCATATGGATCACCATCACAATCTATCCAATAGGATGACCCTTTAGTAAGCCTAAGCACACGACGAGGAGGACTCTTAGGAACAGAGGTGCCATAAGTATTGCTACATTGTCCATCATCATAGTCATCATAGTCATCATAGTCATCAAAGGTAGGTGTGTCACTCTTTATGGAAGAGACATCACAAGGACTATCACGTTGCTCTTTATGGTATGTCTTCTGAAGAGAAGTAAGACTCTTAGGAGAAGTAGAAGAAGAATGAGATTGTGAAGAAGGGGAAGGTGAAGACCTAGTGGAAGAAGAATACTTGGATAATGAGGAATTTGAATGATGTTTAGAAGAGTCATGATAAGATTTGGAAGATGAAAAATGTGAATAGTGTTTAGAAGAATCATGATAAGACTTAGAATATGAAGAATGAGAATGATGTCTGGAAGAGTCATGATAAGACTTGGAAGGTGAAGAAGAATGAGAAGATTTAGATGATGAAGAATGTTTGGAAGAAGAAGATCATGATATGATCATGTTTATGATTCTAGAAAAGGCATCTGATTTAATCATCTTTTCTTTTATTTTTTCTATAAATTTATCACTCATGAGAATTTTGGAGGAACAACACTTTTCGAATATGTCAATGAGCTCAAGATCATCTATTCTTAAGAGAGGTTCCTTAACAAGATAGTCAAGATTCATGGTTATAGAAGAGGAGGAACCAAGCATGGAAGAAATGAATAGATGAATAGAAGAAAGTAGACTAGATAATAAGAGGAAAAGAATCAAGGAGAAGAAGAAGAAGAAGAATTTCCCATGGGAGTAGAAGACTTTAGAAAAACATGGGAAATGGAAAAGAAAGAAGAAGACTAAGATCCATCTTTTGCAATTGATACCATAACATTCATTGAGATGTTGAGCAACATGACAACACCTAGGATCTAAGATCTGGACTGACCAAGGAAGACTGGTAATAGGATGACCTCACAAAATGTCAACACCAAACTAGGATAATCAAAGTTCTCTATTGTCCAAAGAGAAATGAAAAGATAGAAGCAGGGGCTTTACCAACACTGTCAAAGAGGTGCTTCAAATCAAAGGATGAATATCCTTGCACTTTTGAATTAGGAGGTTGGACTAGGCCAAAAGATAATTGAAAATGAAAGCGATTTGGACAATAAGAGAACTAAAATTTTCCCAGAATATAGCTAACAATTTTAAAGATGAACCTTGGCATCAAGAATGGCTTTCTAACTTGATAATTATTCCAAAGTGACTTTGTAAATCAAATGATGCTATCCCGGAGAACTAAGAACCAGAAATTTGGCGTCAAGATAGATCTCAAACGTCAGGGTGAGAAGCCTGCTCTAAGACCTAGCCTAATTGACAGCAACTGAAACTGACCAAAATTTAAGCACGAAAAAAATGAACCAGGCGATATACTCCAGGCTACTGGGGTGATAAACCTATACCCGTGCGATACTTCGCCCAAAGACAGGCGATACTTCTTAACACTAGCGGGCGATATACTCCAGGCAGGAAGGGCGATAGTCCGTCAGGGGTGAACTCTCGCGCGATATTTATCTTCAAAGGGGGTGATATTTCTAGCATGTGCGAAGTATCGCACGATACTTCACCTTACAGGGCGCGATACTGTTGCAGAATTATTCAACTCTTGACCAGAATTGTGTGAAATTTGCATTTTTGGGTCTGTTTGGTCAAAATTTTCAGTCTGAGGGTTGATGTCTTCGATTTCAGTCACGGTATCAGCAAAATTTCGGTAGGTTTGCAAACAGCAAGGGATCAAAACATGGTCTCAAACACTTGAAACAAGGGCAAAAGCAACCTTGCCAAGACAAGCACTTGTGATATCAAAATTGAAAAAGCACCCTATGAATGCTACCGATTGTTTGTATGTTGAGAACGTTTACACTGGTATCACACAATCAAAGATAATTCAAGCAATTACTACCTACAAGACAAGGCTCAATACTTACCAACTTAGCCCAAAACTTGATGCCCCCTTGCCTCACACCAAGTGGTTACCCACAAGAGATATTGGCTTTGTCATGGAAATGTCAAAATGACACAACCAAAGGGACACATATGGTGAGTATCTTAAGGTGATCCGGGTAAACCACTTGGATCAATCCTTGCACTAAGAAGATAAGCGGCTAAAAGAGGGTGGCTTCTATCTAATGGTTCTTAATAAGGATTTCCATTCACAACACCCCTCTTGCTCCTCATAAAGGACTAGGACCTCGCGGCCTCAAGAGTACCTTAAGCATTCTTGCTCAATGTTTTCCTCATGGTCACAATCCCATGAGCTACTCACATCAAACGAAGACAAGTGTTATGTCTATCAAGGTTTTTGGTGTCCTTGATAGCCTTGAGATTATAGTGAGTTGGAATCACTTGCCACCAAGGAGAATGATGACAAGGTTGTCCCCACTTGAGTCGTTCCTCTTGATTGCTCAAGAGCAGGCCCGCTAAAGGATTCCTAAACTAAACAAAAATGGATCAAATCTTGAGGTTCAAGGTTTTTGATTCACCACAAGGGTGAAGAGCATACTCCCCTATCTCAAGAATTTCTCCCAAACACACCAAGCAAAGAGATCAATTACCCCCTTGCTTCCAAAACCTTAAGATGGGTCAAGATTTTTTGATTCACCTAAAGGTGAAGAGCATACTTCTCCTACCACCTCAAGATCCCTTTCACAAGGTATTAAGATTCCTAATACAATTAGTAAATGCCACAAATGAAAGGAAAATAACAACAAGCAGGAAATAAAAATAAATAAAAATTTATTTTTATGCTTGGGCAGCCCTGCAAAAACTGTTAGTAGCCCTCTTTGACATGCGTTTTTAGCAATTTTCAAGCAAAGGAGAGCACCTACAAACACAACTTGTTAGGCCCACAATGTTAGCAAAATCAAAATCCAAATGTAAATGTGCAATAATCTGATGGATTCAAGCCAAAATATGCAGGTTAGACCTATTTAAACAAAGCAAAACAAAACAGCAAGCTAAAATAATCGAATTCGGACAAAAAAAACTGAAAGCGCAAGTCTCTGCCAGACCAGGCGATGTTTCTCAGTCTTCAACAGTATCGCGCGATACAGTTTCCTATAGTCGGGCGATACTTCTCAGTCGAGCGATACTTCGCACGATGACAGGCGATACTTCACCCGATGTCAGGTGACAGAAGTCAACATATGAGTGCGATACACTTTCCGAGTGAACTATCGTGCCAAGACAGGAAGTATATCGCGCAATATTTATGAGAAGTGTCGTGCGATAATCTGAGACAGAAAACCAGAGACGCAGATTTTTTCGAAAATTAATCCGAAAATGATGAAAAATGCAGAATTAAAAGGGACAAAGCTAATCTACTCTGCCCCACGGTGGGCGCCAGAAATGTACACACTAAAATATGCACTTCTATGAACCATTACATGCAAGGTTTCTCAAGAGTGAGGTCTCACAAAGCGGCTCATAGCTCTCTATGCATGGAGTTGCAAGGGACTATGAGTTTTGCTCTCAGCTAGAGCTACAAGAAAGTGACCTTGCTAGTCAACCACGCAATGAGAGATTCAAGTGAAGACAAGGGCAACAATGCCAATATCTCCAAGAATCTAAATGGAAATGAAATGCAAATGCAACTAGTATGAATGTGCAAGACTAATCTATCAAATGAAGTGTAAACCAAGCTATGAAAGGAAGTACAATAGATTTCAAGCCCCTAATTAAGCTATGTGAGATCTATCCTATTGCATAAAAGGAAATCTAATCTATGATGCCATGAATGTAACTATGAAAGCAAAACTATTATGAAATGCAACTAAAAATGTCAAGGCTTCAAAGCTTGAGTGTCTTCAAAGAGAGCTCCAAAACCTGCAGCATAACAATAGCATAAAATATGGATATGTATACAAATGAAGGAGAGAGCTCTCCTTTTATAAGAAATGCAAAGAAATGGACCATTGAGATTAAGAGGCAAAAAGTCTTAATCAGCGGTGGAGCTTGAAAGAGGAGCAATCCATGTGCACAAGTATCCTCCAATAGGAAAATAAGAGTTGACTTTATGTCCATATGAGACAAAAAGTGCTTTTCTCCTTTTTATAAAATAGGAATAATGCTTTATTTGTGCAACTTAGGATAAGAGGGAAAGGTGGGCTTTTTATTTAATCAAAAGGGGAGGAAATATTCCTTTTAATCAAATAAAGACTTAGGAAAAATGGTTAGCCCATAGGATAAAAATCCAATATATGATCGAAATTAAGACTTGATCAAGAAATTGATATTGTTGAAAATATTGATTATTGATAAAAATGATTCAGGATTGATAAATCAAATAAATGGGGCCCAAATTCTAGGCGACCATTTTTGGGTGCATACAATATGCATCTTCAATAAAACTGAGTCATTCACTATCTTATATAAAGAAGATGCTTCTATTAGCCTTCTATTAGCCTTAAACAACTAAGTGGACATATGATCCTCCTCAATGAAATAGATTGCTCTTTTTGTAATATAACAGGTGGACATTTATCATCGAGGTGGTAATAAATCTCCGTCTATATGACTTACTTAACACTACATATTATATCTGCATCTAATTGAGCACGGTTCAAGTTTTATTTGAAGAAGAAAATTTTGGGAAACTTTGGGCATGTTTCTATGCACCTGCTTAATTTATTTTGGCTAGCACTTGCTGATCAAAATTTTTATTAGTAATTTGTAAATCTGGTGATCCATGATTGTCAAATTTTTTTGCTTATTTTTTTAACAACTATTATAAATAGCATATTTAAATATAATCATTAATAAAGAATTTTGTAAATAATATTTAAAAAAATGCAAGTCAATTTATAGAGTCATGTGGGATTTTTATGTACTTTTTCTCACTAAGTAGTTGTTTCTTATTTCAGCCCCCTTTTCTGTTAAGCTTATTTTTTATTTTGAAGTAGTGGCTGCTCCGCTAAACCAGTAAAAGATTATAGTTCATCCTTTCCTTCTAATTGAAGATTTGTATGAGAACACTCAGGTACTGTTTAAAATTAAGCACAAATTGCACTTAATAAGCCACATGGAGACATGGGGTTAGAGATCAACAAATACCTTCAAAGGATTTTTCCGGACTTATGTAGAGGAAGGGGATTTCCCCTCAAGGTTGAAAGTAAATCTGATGCATCGACTAAGTGTTTGTTGGTTGAACTTGGCCCATCTTTGAACTTAGTTGTTGAAGATCAAGATTCAATTCACCTCCAAAATTCTTTGATAAAGTTTATCTTTTAATCTCTATGATCAAGTTTATGTGCCAATGCTTTCCTATTTTCTTAAGGTCTATTTGGTTCTTTTTCTCGTTATATTGTTTTAGTTTCCATTTTCTAGTCTTATGATGTTCTTGCTTATTTATGTCATACAAGGTTTTGAGACTTTTGCAAAACACTTTTTCCAATTCCTAGATCTAATCAAATCACTTATCTAATTAAAAAATAAATGTCTTTCAACCTCAAATTACTTATTTAATAGAAAAAAAAACCTTGCAACCTCAAAGAGCTTATTTAATTAAAAATAAATAAATTTCATTTAAAATAGAGATAAAGGTTGGATTCTAAGCTATTATTGAAAACTTGTATCAATACTCTTAAACATTAATGAAGCGACACTCTCTCCCAAAGAAATTTAAAAATATCCATACAAAAATTATATATAAAATAATTTCTCTCATCATCATCATCATCATCATCATCATCATCATTATATATATATGTGTGTGTGTGTGTGTGTGTGTACACACATATAATAGTAATTCTTATTATTTACATTGTTCCTTGGTTCTCACTTAACCTTTAATTAAATTGCACGAAAACAACTATAATGCATGGATTTTGGCATCTATGTACATATCACATGATGAGTATTTACATACAAACAAATTTACATGTTGTCATTTGGCTAAGTAGTTTCAAGTAAGAGGTATCAATTCATCAAAGACTTGAGTAGGCACCAAACTTATTTAATTACATCTTGAAAGAATTTAAAATTTTCTAAATGGTATATTTAAGAAACAATACCATCACTATCATTAATTACACTAAGCCAGTTCACTTATGCTTATTCATTATTAAAAATATTTGCAAACAAGTAACTCTTAAAATACTATGAAATAAAAATAATAGTCCCTATACCTTATTTCTATGTCCCGGCATATATATATATATATATATATATATATATATATATATATATATATATATATATATATATATATATATATATATATATATATATATATATATATATATATATATATATATATATATATATATATATATATATATATATATATATATATATTATACGATGTACAATAGAGTTTCTATTTAAACCTCAAAAAAGCTAAGCATTAACAAATGCAAACAACCCAATGTCAACTTCCATGATATAATGTTTTACAACAAGGTGAAAGCTATGCAAGTGACATCCAATGAGATTCACTTTATATATATATATATATATATATATATATATATATATATATATATATATATATATATATATATATATATATATATATATATATATATATATATATATATATATATATATATATATATATATATATATATATATATATATATATATATATATATATATATATATATATATATATATATATATATAAGAATGAAGTGCATAAATAGGTACATCTCAAGTATATTGCAACAATAGGAAAGTCTTGAAAGTAGATATTTAATACCCAGTGATGACAATAACATTGCATACCCAAGATATGTACAAGAGGTCAAAATACAACTCTTGACCATGATAAAAATGCAATTGGTTCTTAAGCCAATACCACATATATAAGTGGCTCAAAACGAATACATGCCATTAATTATACCCAAAGAATTCTATGCTCATTTTTGCATGTTATTCCTCTGATCTCCTATGTACCTATTACTAATCAAAGAAAGTTTTGGACCCATCATAAGAATATCCCTTTCATCCTTTTCCATCAATAAAAGGTAAAGAATCATCCATAATCCAAAGTTGAGGTTAAAAGCTATATTACTAATTATTCTATTTTTTTATTCTTCTATTAACTCAAGTTGTACACAAAAAACATAGATTTGAAAGAAAACTTGAACTTGTGGAAAGGATGATATTGGCTACATAACTTGAAAACTTATAAAACTTATAGATATAGGAAATTGAATTCTTGAAGAAATCAATTATAAAGTTTATGGAGAAATTGTCCTCTTAAATAGTTAAGAGGATTATAGAGTTCATATTCAGATATTTAGAAAAGAAAAACTCAGTAAATGTAAAAGACAAAAGATAGAAAGTTTGTAAAGAAAACTCCAATGGATTAGATCAATCTAGTACCACTTCATATTGTTTGGCCATTGAACTTAAATATTCTATATGTGTCTAATGTATTATGTTGTACCTATTCAATATAAATATTTATAATTTCTTTGATATATTTGTTGAAGATCTTTTGTGCATGGGCCAATAGAGAGATGAGCCGAGTGTGTTTTCTGAATAGCTTTGCCTAAAAGAGGGGAAAGAACTAGGGTTATTATTCTCCCAAGAACCTAGATGTTAGGTCATGATAATGTTGGGTTAACTTAGCTGGATACATAACTATTTGTTCAAGGGGTCGACTAGTTTAGGGAAGGTTTAAGATACTTGGACTCCTAAAAGAGAGCATTACAGAATATTAAAAATAATAAACAAAAAATATATTATAGGGTTAGACAAAAATAAAAGTCTACCTATAATCACTCTATCATTTCAATCCATCCACTTTACTCAAGAACAATATAGTAAACCAATAACATACATGATCATCAACCAATATATACTAAAGAACATAAATCCATTTCATGTTAGAAATGTAGATAATATTAAACACATAAAACATTCTAGAGTAAAGGACATCGAGAAATGAAAATGATACACATTTTACCAATGACCAAAGAATGCTCAAAATAGCTAGATCAACCACTACTTTTGCTTTTGTTTGAGTAGCAAATCCTTATTAATTAAATCATTTTGATTTAATTACTAACTCACTTATTATCTCTTTGTTACTTAAGCTAAACTTTGGCATATAATAATTAATTAATTATTTAATTAATTATTATAATGCAACCTAGGTTTCTCCATCCTTTTAGGGTTTCAAATCTCCTTTATGAGGATTGATCTCCTTTGTTTTCATAATAGATTGTAATAAAAATTATTTCATTATTGAATTGAAACTTTTTTTTGCACATCAACGAATGGATCCTCTATCCTGGATCAATGTGTTTAGGCATGTGTGTGTGTGTGTGCGCACGCGCATGTAGGTGTTCTTGGGAGTTGTTTGTTGTTTTCTCATCAAATTCAACATGGTATTAAAGCTTTAGATCTATTTGCTCCTATCTTCTTCTTTAGAGATTCGGCTATGTTCGTTAGTGTTGTGTGTTTCAGAGGTTTTTTATCAGAACTAGGGGGACCTCTTTTTATGGTCACCTTGGGCTCAAACGAACCTCACTGTTGCATTGAGAGCAACCAAGAACTCCAATTTCAATATAGAATTTGTCCAATTTGGAAAAAGTTGCATTTTGTGGCAAAAAAATTTGTAATAGGGTCATTTGACCTTAGCATGTATCCTGAGGTGATCACTATTTTTTGGAGTGCTTTGGGTTCAAACAAACCTCACCATTAGGCTCACAACATCTAAGAAACCCCATTTTGATATAAAATATGTCTAATTGAGACAAAGTTGGATTTTTTGCAAAAATAATTTGCATACCAGGGTCGTAGTGCCCTAGCATGCACTTCAAGGCATAAGAGAAAAAAGAAATCAAGGAATACTACCTGCATGGAACATGGGCTATAGCCAGGAACCACTAAAGTAGACACTAAGTGGCTCATGGTGATAGAAAGCGGCCCACAATGTCTGCTCAACAGTCCATGGTGACCACTAGTGGCCCATGGCGGGGTCACCGTCAGTGATTGTCGTGGTCACCGGTGACCGTGCAGTCACTGCTGAGATGACTGTTGTGATTGTTGTAGTAACTACATAGTTTAATTTTGGTTTCAACCCCTTTCCACATAGTAGATAGTCATATGGTTAGCCCCCAACGGCCAGGAGCTGCTAGAAACTTAACCCCTAGTCACCCGCGTGACCAAGCACCCAAATTTTTGGCCACATGGTCCTATTATATTTTTATAGTGATGGTCAGATGGCCATCAAATTTAGCCTTGTACTTTACTGACATCAGTATTACATCATCACTTTTAGACACTTTTTTGGGCCCTCTAGCACAACTGCTATCTTTTTGCTCATAACTTGAGCATACAATGTCAAAATTGGGAAAATAAGATATCCTCATAAATGAATTTCCAAGATCTATCCATATCTAGAGGTTTTAGTTTCTAATTTTTCTTTTTTGATAGTTTTTTTATGTCAAAGCCAAAGGTTCATTTTCGCACTCTAGGAGCCATATCTTGCACATCCGGACTCTGTTTTGGACAAATGATATATCATTGGAAAGCTTGATCTACAATCTTTCCAATGTTGTGAGTAATTTTTCCAGATTATTCTCCAAGTATATTTCATTTATTATTTTTCATTGCTGCACTTGAGTGGATATCTTGGATGTTTCAGGTCCTGGCATCTCTTCCCTTTAGGGGATGGCTCTTCTTAGTCTGTTATTTTGATTTAGTAGCCTTCTCTCTACTTTGAGTAGTGTATACTTTACTTTTATAGCATTCTTTTATGCACATGCATTGAGATAAAGTGTCATTCTATTGCATGTATGGGATCTTACACATGTTTATTCTCTTTCTATTCGCACTCAATTATAAAGTTCCATGGGAGGTTTGATGTTTTGCATTTATTTTCCATCTCATTTTGTCATATGAGTGTTCCTCCAATGACGTTAGCCTCAGGTATCTCTATTTGTGTTTGTACTCTCTTTGCACCTTCGATGTTCCTAGTTCTTCATCATGCAGTTCATATTGGATGTTCTTTTCAATGTACCTATCATTTCTCTCGTGTCAGCATTATGGGGGGGTTTCTACTGTTGGTTCTTCCACTTCCTTGGTTTGATAGTGTGAGCTATGTACTCAATATTTGTTCCTATGTACTAGGAAAATATAGTGACTGGGTACCTATGCATTTTGGTGAGATGGATCATTTACCATATGGACACTCTTTCTTTTCTATTTTTGGAAGCACTCTTCATCTTTTACTGATCATCTCTTCAGACTTTGGTGTTTTTTATGCCAAGTGTATCTTCAAGTTCAGGTGTTTTCCTTTTCTTTCCTCCTAATACAAGTAGTTTTATTTGAGGGCACTCGTGTAGATTATAGTATTCTATATCTTTGACTTCGGTTGTTTACCTTTGTTTGCCTCTTGATTTGAGTAGTGTCATCTGATGAAACTCATGCATATTACAGTCTTCTTTACCTAACCATGTTCTATTTTAGTAGAGGATCTTCGGATCACAGTTACTTCTTGATAGCATTTGCAGCTTCTTGCTTTAGTGGTGTTCTATATGTTCATCCTTGTTCCTATTTTCTAGAACATTTTCTAGCTTTGGAGGCTTCTTTAGTCCTTTAGAATAGTCTTCATCTCTTTTTGGAGTAGATATTTTCCCATGTGGTTTCTCTATTTCTCCTCTTTTAAAGTGACTCTCTGATCTACTTGGGTACTTGATTAGGCCTTTTATTGTCGGGACCCATTTGTTTTTAGTTATTCTTCCTAGGTTTTTAGCTACTCCCAAAGTTCATCTTAAGGGGGTGTGTTAGAGTAATAAGTCATTTTATTTATTAATTAAATCATGTTGATTTAATTACTAAGTCACTTATTATCTCTTTATTACTTAAGCTAAACTTTGGCATATAGTAATTAATCAATTTATTAATTATTATAATGAAACCTCCATTTTTTCCACCCTTTTACGGTTTTAAATCTCCTTTATAAGGATTGATCTCCTCTATTTTCATAACATATTGTAACAAAAATTATTTTATTATTGAATTGTAACTTTTTTTTTGCACATCAAGGAATGGACTCCTTATCTAGCTTTTTGGCCCAATGCACCAAAAAATTTTCCTCTTTAAAAGATGTATTTTCCTAATATGTGTATTACCTCATCTTCAAGGAAGTATTCTACATCTCATATTCTTCTAAGATTAATTTTAGACACTCATCCATGAGTTGTTTATCGAAAATGTAGGAGGAAGTAAGAGGAGAAAAATTCTCCTCTATGCACTCTTCAAAACCAACCATCAAAGAATAAAAAATGGTGAACTGTCCATACTATTTGGGTGGGAAACCAGTTTCTCCTATATATATGCTATGAACCATGCAACATACTTTTGTATTAATGAAGGAAAGTGAGTGACTGAATTCTACATGACATCCATGATTTCCACTTTAAAATCAAGCTTTTGGAGACTAATGTTACAAAACTTACATCCTCATTGCCATGAATGTCAGCCATGACTATGTCATCTTTTCCTAAGGAGAGTATCTTCTATAGGATCTACATTTTCTTGTTTTGTTAGGCAGTGTTAATGTCCTATACAACCACTTCATTATAGACCTTGCGCTTGATCTATGTTGGCTCAAAATAATAGTTAACTAACTCAAATAGGAAGTTTTAAACCTTCTCCACTTGTTTGGAGATACATTGGTCTATAATGGAAGTTTTTGTCTTCATTTCTTGTAAATAATTGATCTCTTCCTGTAAGATAAATATCAGGGTGGATGTGTTAGGATCACATGAGGAAGTGGGAAAAGCCAAATCCTACAAAACCTCATCATATTGGGATAATTTAGCCTTCAACATCTTATTTGTCTTATACTCTTTCTTGATCCTCTCATGCATCATGTTGGTGGCATCATAGAGGGTTGTCATGTTCTCACCACTTATCTACCATTTCTCTGAGTCAATTTGGGTAATGTAGTAATCTATAGGGGTGATCTCTAATTGGTATTTATCCAAAGGTGCAATAGTAACCTTGACCACTTTTTCTCCTTTCTCATTCATTTTGGTGGAAAGTTTTCATTTCCCCTTCTCAAAATAATTAAAATGAATAATTTTTGCTAAGGCCGAAAGGGTCAAAAAGTAAAGTTTCAGGAAAAGGGGCTAATATTTGGAAATCAATGGATTAATAAATGTTAAATATTATTAAAATATGTCTTATTCACCCCTCTTGGTCATGATTTAGGGTTATGCCCTCTTTTAAAGGGGTTTGGAGGCATTTTGGGCTTATTCTTGAATTTGATTTTTTCTCATTGCTTTGTTGTTCTTCGGAGACTTCCAAACTTGTGGAGAAGGAGACCCAAATGCGGGAGTTTTCAAGTTTCTAGGAAGTCTAAGGATGGGATGAGGCCATTCCATGTGCAAACTCAAGTAGAGTTTACCCTTGTGCTAAATAGTGTAGATTTGTGAGTTTTCAGGTGTGTTTTTTGTAAGAGTTTTGTGTTTCTAGTTGAGATTTTCATATTGCTTTGGTTTGGTGTTGTATTTCAGCCATTTTTCTGTTAAAATAGATTTTAATATATGCCTTGGATTATGATTCTACTACTATGTTAGATTGTTAGTGTTTTATGGTGTTTCTAGCCTATTTTGTGTTGTTTTTGGAGCCCGATGAGCATTGTATTTGATCTTCATTTTGCAGTTGTTGTGTAAAATATTTACAGATCAGGAAGTGCCATTTTGTAGGCTCTTATGCTGGAAAATTTTTAGTAAAAATGTCTATTTTTATATTGTCAATAATATGTGAAGTTGTGAAGTTTTTAGCACTATTTCAAGCATACCTGATTTGGGTATTATTGAGAAATTGCATAATCTTTTGAAGTGTCAATTGTTTAATTTAAGAATCTTATTAGAGGCTTTAAATATGATATAAAATTAAAAAAGGGACATTACAGTGGTATCAAAGCTATGATATTTCTAGCCTGAGGGTTTGTAGAAGTTTACATGAAACTAAGTGAAAGAAAAAAGAGATATTTGCAATGAGAAAATAATAAGGAAATTTTGATCAAACCTCCAGTTGGAAATAAAATTAAAAAATCTAAGGAAGTAACAAGAATGGCTGACCTGGATGAGATGGAAAACAAATTCTTCCAAGACATCTAGAATACTCAAAAGAAAACAGTGGATAGTTTGGCAGAAACTAGAGAGGCTTTGCAGTTATTGACAAAAAAACTCCAAGGAGTTGTATCTACTAATGAGGGACAACTTCAGACGAACCAAGAAATTTTAAACCCACACCCTCTAAATCAACAAAAACTAATTTCTTACCTACAAATGAGCCATCGGTAAAAAATCCATCCCTTAATCCTATGGAAGAGGTTACAGGTAACTTGATTGTATTGAGGGCTACTTACAATGGCTTAGATGATGAATTTCATAGTTCAGCACCTTTTAGAGAATACGTGGATATGATGAACACTTTGATGCCCAAGAAAGAGTATAGGAGGGAGTAGGACATAAGTGGAAGAGAACTCAAAAATAAAATAAGCAATTTTACAACACCTACTTTTGATGGAACAAATGAAATTTATTCCAGAGCATGACTAAAAGAATTACAGACCTTCTTCACACTTAACCCCATGAAGGAGAGTAATGTTGTTCAATTTGCAAGTCTACACTTGGAAGATGCAGCCTATGATTGTTGGTATCACAAAATGACTACTCAAGGTCATGATCAGGTAACTACATTTGATGACTTTAGTTAAAGAGTGATGGATAGATTTGATCTCAAAGATGATGAAGAGTATTTAAAAGAATTTTCAAAGTTGAGACAAACCAAATGAGTTAATGAGTGTGTAGAAAAATTTCAAAAAGTGTTGTTATGGTACCTGATATGAGTGAAAAGAGGATTATTTATCTTTTTCTTGATGGTTTGGAAGATCTGGTTAAGGGTTCGGTTAAGGCTTTCTCACCCTCAAACTTACAGGAAGCTATCAAAAGAAGTTTGCAACTTGAAACTTATGTGCCTATGAAACCAGTCACTAATAAAAAACCCCCAAATTTTTGGCAACATAAGGGAAATTTTCAAAAAAAGACTTTTCAGCACCACCACCAAAGAATGTGACAAATACAACAAAAATGAAGGTAGATGAAGAGACTAGGAGTGAACTGCAAAGGAAAAAGCATTCTTTCACTTATAGAGAGCCATGGATTCCAAGACACAGATGTGTGGGGAAAGGTCAAGTGCACTATATTGAGGTTTGTTCAAAATTTGAGTCAGATGAGAATGAGGAATTTCATGACACTAAGGAGGAGGAAGAAGAAGAGAAAGAAAAAGAAATCAGAAAGGATGGAACCTTGGCAACATTATCAGGATTCTTGAGATACCATCCCTTTCGAATTTGAGGGGTACTAGTAGGGAAAAGGTTGATAGTTCTTGATAGTGGGACAACTCACAAATTTATTGATGAGGGATTTGGCATGAAAAGAGGGCTTAAAAAAGAAGCTTTTGAGGGATTCAATATTACTATAGCTGATGGATTCACTATGCCTTGCACACGGCTGGTGAAACAACTCAAGATGACTTTAGGATATTATGAGCTATGTGATGACTTCTATGTTGTTGGCATTGGAGAAAAATATCTTGTATTGGGTGTTTAGTGGTTGTGCTCTATTGGAGGCTATTACATGAACCATGAAACTATGGAGTTCAAATTTTTCTCCAATGGGAAAAAAGTCTTATTAAGAGGCTTATTGAATAGAGCACCTAGGGTGGTCACTCCAATGAGGATGGAGAGTTTTTTTCAAAGAGTATAAGTAGCATGGGAAGTAGGAGTCATAATCCACCCAACAAGATCTTCAAACAATCAAGGTAGTTTCAATTTTGAAATTCAGAATATCCTTCATAAGCATAGTATAGCTTTCAATGATTTACCTCTAGGATTACTGCCAAATAGAGGTTTTGAGGATGTTATAGAGTTAGAAAAGGGTGCCAAACCACTTATAACCACTCCATACCACCATCTACAAGGTTACAAGGAAGAAATAGAAAAAAACTTTTAAGGAACTCCTGGAAATGGGATTCATAAGGCCTAGCTCTAGTCCATTTACATCATCTGTGGTACTTGTCAAGAAAAAATATGGTACAATGAGAATGTGTATAGACTACAAGTCTGTAAAAAAGAAGACCATCAAAAACATGTATCCCATACCACACATAGATGAACTAATTGATGAGTTACATGGTGTTGTATACTTCAAAAATTAGCTTAGTATTAGGTTACCATCAAATCCGCATGAGGAAGGAAGATGTGGAAAAGATTGTTTTCAGATGTCACTATGAGCACTTTGAATTTCTTGTTATGCCATTTGGCTTCACTAATGCACCAGAAAAATTTCAATCTTGTATGAATAAGGTATTCAGTAAGCATCTTCAAAAATTTGTTTTGGTGTTCTTTGATGATATCTTGATTTATAGTAAAACATGGAAAGAACATCTAGAGCACATGGACACTGTTTTGGGAATCTTGGAGAAAAAATCCTTCTATGCTAAGTTATCTAAATGTGAGTTTGGTTTGATTGAGATCTCGTATTTGGGATATATTATAAGTTCTAAAGCAGTACAAGTTGATCAATAAAAAAACAAGCAAATGTGGATTGGTCTCCACCTACTAATCATACACATACCTGAGAGGTTTCTTCAGGTTGTGTAGCTACTATAGGAGGTTTGTCAAAGGATTTTCTCAAATTTCTTCTTTCTTGACTGATTTGACAAAGAAATGAGCCTTTATTTGGACATAAGAGACATGAAAAACATTTGATAAGCTTGAGGTAATGAGTTCATCCCCGTGCTTGTAATTCCATATTTCTCATTACCTTTTGTTGTTGAATGTGATTCTTTTGGAGAAGGTATAGGGTTTTTCCAAACTCAAAGGGGACATCCAATAGCATTTGAGAGAAAAAAATTAAATCAATCAGAGAAAGGTTATTCCATCTATTTTAAGGAAATGTTGGCAATCATGCATGCACTTTTTAAGTTTAGACAATATTTGGTATGTGGGAGATTCATTCTATAGACAAACCATAATAGCCTCAAGTTCTTCTGGAACCAAATGGATTTGAATGATCATTAATAAAAATGGTTAAGAAAATTACAAGCTTATGATTTTGATATTCAATATGTAAAAGGAAAGAATAATGTGGTTACTGATGCTCTCTCAAGGAAAGCTACCTTGTGTTCCTTAACATCTATCTCTGTCGATTGGAAAGTCTCCATAATTTTAGAATATGCTAAAGATTCATTTTCCATTAAGGTTTTGGATAAGTTGGTGGGTGATAAAAGGTACAAGGTCATTGATGATCTGATTTATTACAAGAACATGATGTTCTTAGTGTCAGGATCAAAGGTTAAGGATAGGATAGTGATGGCCTTTCATGACACACCTTTGGCTGGTCATCAAGGATACTTCAAGACATAGAGGCAACTTCAAGAGAGATTTGCATGGAAGATTGTGAAGGAGGATTCCTTAAACACATTAAGGAATGCATGGTATGCTGACAAAACAAGAGTAACCAAATTTCTCCTATAGGGTTGTTGCAGCCACTTCCTATTCTTGAACAAAAATGGGAAAGTATTTCCATGGAAGTTTCATCACTGGGTTTCCCAAGGTTCAAGGTAATGATTGCATATATGTGGTGGTAGATAGACTAACTAATTATGTACATTTATTTCCCATCACATCTGATTTCAAGGCACCGCAAGTGGAAAAATTGTTCTTCAAGGAAATTTTTAGGTTAAATGTCTTGCCTAGAAACATTGTTAGTGATAGAGACAATAGATTCCTTAGCTCTTTTTGGAAGGATCTCTTTCATTTGGTAGTAACTAAACTCACTCCCAGTACTAGATATCACCCTCAAATAGATGGACAAGCAGAGATAGTTAATAAATGGATAGAGGGGATATTTGAGGAACTATGTTTCAAATCAACAACATGCTTGGGTCAAATGGTTGCACCTAGGGGAGTATTGTTACAATACACCTCATCACATGTCTATTGGTATGCCTCATTTTCATGCTCTTTATGGCTACGGTGCCCTTTCCTTTTTTAATCTAGTACTTTAAGATAGTAGAGTACCTGTAGAAAATGATTTCATTAAGCAAAGCCAAGACATATTAAGGTCCCTCAAGGATAATCTACACCATGCACAAAACCAATAGAAGTTGTATGTTGATAAGAAAAGGACTAAAAGATCCTTTGAGGTAGGAGACTTGGTATTTTTTAGGTTGTATCCATATAAGAAAATCACTTTGAATAGGAGTGGAGCAGAGAAGCTCAAGCCAAGGATTTATGGGCCTTATAAGATCACCAAGAAGATAGGAGAGGTAGCTTATGAATTGGAGCTCCCACCGAACAGAAAAATACATAATATTTTCCATGTCTCTTTCCTAAAGAAGGTTTTAGGGAAACAAACCATAGTATCTATAGATTTACCACCTCTTGATGATGAAGGGAAATTATTCTTAATACCAGAAGAGGCTTTGGATACAAGAGAAAAGATTGAGAAATAAGAGCATCACAAAACATTTGGTTAAATGGAAAGGATTACCATTGGAGGATGCAAATTGGGAAGGATAACATATTCTTGAGAATCCCAACCTTCATTGCTTGAGGACAAGAAATATTTTGGAGGGAGGACTTCTCATGTCCCCTTTTCAAAACAATTATAATTAATAATTTTTGCTAAGGCCATCAAGGTCAAAAAGTAAAGTTTTGAGAAAAGGGCTAATATTTGGAAACCAATAGATTAATAAATATTAAATATCATTAAAATATGTCTTATTCAACCCTCTTGTTTACGAGTTAGGTTTATGCTTATTCCTCTTATTGACTTCAAATTTCTTCTTCCTTTGGGAGAACTTATAATCTCTTTTTTTTGTCCTTTTCAATAGCATCCTCCTATTGTTTCCTTTTAGTTTCTTGTTTTTGGAATCCATCTTGGTCAGCCATATTCTTCTTCTCCTCCTCAAGGAATAGTCTTTTATCCTCTACTCTTTTATACTCTTTGATCTTTTGGGAAGCTTAATTTTTCCTAAGTAGTTGGGCCTCATGTTTCTATGTTGTTTATACATTTAAGAGGTGTATTTTTCTCCCTTAAACATGCTCCTCTTCCTATTTATTTTTCTCTGATTATTCTAGCTCTCAAAATTGGGCATCATATTACTCCAAGGTGAGAAGTATGTTTATATCCTCAGCTTCTAGAGCTTCAATCTCTGTGTGGCCTTGTACTTGTTAGACTAAAATCTCCTCTATTAGATGGAACTTGTTGTGGTGATAGAGGAGATTGGATCTATGAAAAGGGAACCTTTGATGGGAGGTATGGGAGGTTTGACCTTGTCATCTTTGAAGGTAGCCAAGATCTAGAGTGTTTTATTCAGGAGTGGATGAGTGGGGTGTCATCATTAGGCCGTATTGTCCCTCGCTATCCTAATTGATGTTTAAATGACCTTATTTCTAGGTAGGATGATCATTATGGGGACTGGTCTAATGGAATTCTATTCTTTTAGGGTGTCTATGCTAAGTGTGATTTTTGGAGGACCTATAAACATAAATTTCATGGAAAAAATATTGAATATCACCTCTTGATCCATGCAATATTCCAATTTCCTCGGTGCATCTTTTTCCCCAACCTCTGCATTACAACTACTAATAAAGTGCCTTACATAGGGTCTTCCTATTTAGAGGATTTAACTAATTTTTCCATTTTCTCCTTCCTCTGTTCATACTTCTTCAAAGCCTTTTTGCTTCAAGTCTAGGATTTTTTGATCTCTTTGGAAGGTGGAGGTTAAAAACTTCATGGATGTGAGAAAATACTTCCGCACTGAGAGCCATTATGTCTAATCCTTTTGGTTGGTCCTATTAGACTAGGGAATGTATCACTAACCTATTTCTTTGACTATAGGATGGGTCCAAAATATCCTTTTCATTTTAAAGATTATTTGGAATGTCCAAGAGTTTGAAATATTTCATCTGAGGTGTGATCGTCCTATAAAACTATCATCATGTCTTGTCAAAATCCTCCTAGAAATATTTCCAGAAGTCTTTTACTTTGGGCTTATGTATAGGGTAGGCATTAAGAAGAATGATTTTATTTTCCTCTTTAGTTTGTAGGAATCCTGGTCATAGTCAAACTCCCAAAGGTTTAAGCTCTTTAACTCAAAATTGCTTCTATAGTAGAAGTTATGGATACACCCTTGTAATAGCATGAGAAGAAGGGAAACTAACTCTAGGATTATGATTTTGAGTCATAAATACATATGCATCCAAGATCTTCCTAAAAAACTCAAACAAAATTACCCTATCTATACAATTTTGGGGAAGGAGATAAGGCTTCCTCATAAAACAAGCTATTTATAAATATGTACACATTCATAATTAGGTGAACCAACATCCCCAACCTTCTACTAGTGCCATGGAATCCTTGGAGAGTTAGAGTCTGACATATCTAGTCAACTTGTTTATTCTGTAAAAAATGAAAGTGTCATTGATGTGGTGAAAAATTAGCTCCAAAATGATCAAAATATAACTGAGGGCAGAAATCCTATGTGAGGGCATTATTTAGACCATCTCATCATGACCCCTATGTCTCTAGGCCTACCTATTGATGCTTTGGTCGAGCCACCAACCTAATGACATACGACATCATGTAAAATCATCAGGACTTGGTGACTTTGAGGAGTTTTTGATTAAGTTCATCAGATATAATACACGCCAAATCAAAATACATGGAGCCACTACATATACCTACTATAAAATAGTTTATCCAGGGTTGATAACTCTTGGCATCAGGTTTCCCAAAGATTTGACATAGCGTTGTGATGATGGCTTGGATTGGTGGGAGAAAATCACTTCCCTGTATCATGTCTGACATCTTAGCTCCATCCTTCCTTCAGTGAATGAGTCAGTTATGTGAGGTCCCACCCAAAGCCTATCATAGCTTTTCATTTTATCATTATGATAGATATTTTGATGCATTATGAGATTATACTCTTTTGATAGGGATTTAAGTTCATTAGGTTATGATACATTATATTTTATGATGCTTTCCATACTCGTGATGATGACTTTACGATACATTATGTTTTGCATTATGGATATTGATTTAAATGAATATTGAAATGATGCAATTGAGTGTATATGCTTAAATGAATTAATTAGGGAAATAACAATTAAAATTTTAAGTATGATGAGATGTGGTTTAATTGAAAATTAAATGTTAGGTGATAAATGGTGTTAATAGATATGCCTAAAATTTCATGTGGGAAATGCATGGAAAGTTATTAAATTATTTTGTTATGTTTGATTTTTAATTGGATATGTGAGATGTTGTATAATTGGTAACTACCTAAATGATTTGTCTATGTTCTTATAGTTCACATGTTTATGATTTCATGATCTATTGATGTTCAAATTGAGATTTGTAGGAAGTGCCCATGGAATTAATTCAAAGAACTAGAACCAATGGTATGTGTGGAAGTTAAGACAAGGCTGCATCTAACGAAAAGACAAAAAATCATTGTAATAATGAGTTCTAGTTCGTAATTGTAAATGTTGAGTGATTGTAATTGTAATTTGTTAATTTCAAGTTATAAATTATAGTTTTTTATTTTACAAATGGACATGCCAAGTGTGTTATGTGATGTGGATATTTTATGGTGTTCACACTTGTGTTATTTATATGTGGCAATGACATGTCCATTTGGGAGATGATTGGTTGCAACCAAGCCTAGGAAATTACCTTGTAATATCCCCATGAGAATTCTTGGTTAGAGTGTCTTGAGTTTGATCCAAGATAGTTGAAACCCGTATGTAAATTTGAAGTGTATTTTGAAGGGGTTAAACTAACTCCTAGAGTTGAGTTTTAGCCATTTTTGAAGGCCCACTTGGTCTACCTATGGGTTAGGGGTAAATATTATCCATAGGACCTCCTAGGGTTGTGATTTGAGCCCTTCCAAAAGTTGTTCTTCCAAGATGGACGAAAATCAACTTTTGAGAAGATGTCCTTGAGTAAACAACCTCTCCTATCATGTGTAAGTTACTTGACTCATCTTCTCTAGTCACCATTTGAGTATCCATTCTTAGTAACCTTGTAGTGGGTTGGGAAAACCAACCAATAGAATTTTTTGTCTTCTTCCAAGAGGGTTTGGGAAATGTGTAGAGCCTTTTTAGTGGGATCTCCCAAGACTTGGAAGTTGTCCACCCACTCTCTAACTTTAGAGACCACTAAGGAGTTAGAGGAGTTTTTGCAGAGTAGGACTTGGTCTTCCAATCTCTTCTTCAAACCTCATTTTTCTTAACTTGTTTGAAGCTTGGTGGTCTCACCTCCATTGTTTTTATATTATTGTATAAATGAAATTTTGTAAGAAATGTGTTTGTGAGTTTTGTTGTTTCTTTCATAGAAGTTTTCTTTTTTTCATGCTTGTATGTGTTTTGGGAGTGCAAGGAAAAACACACCCTTGGGAGGGAAGAGTAGCCTTCGAGTGAAGGGTATTATGACATCATAGAGAGAGTAGAGTCTCTCCTCATGGAGGAGAGAGAAACAAAAAATATTGTGGGGCCTTTATTGCCATTATTTTGGGGGTCATAAGGGGAGGTTTTGGTATGTTTCCATTTGGGGGTCATAAGGGATTATGTGGGTTTGTAATGCAAAGGAAGATAGTGGTTTGAAGCCTTGACAAGGCATCTATATTTTGTATTTAAATGTCATTCTCATCCTAAGTTTTGGTCCACCTTCACCCCATATTTGGGTCATTTGAGATCCTATGTGTAAGCCTTGGGCTGGGAGTTAGATTGTGTTTGCATTCTTTCTTAAATAAATTTGTGCTTTTAAAGTATTTTATTTGAGTGTTACCCGATTTTATTTCTAGTTCTACTAGCTCAAGGGTGGCCTTGTAGAGTTTTAGGATGGAAGGTGAGCTTTTATGGTTAAAAAAATGAAAAAAAATATTTTTATTGTGGGCTTTGCTTATGGTTAAAGGAGAAAGAAAATAAGTGTGAAGATATGTTCCATGTGTGGAGAAAAGCTTGTTCATATATGTGGATTTCTTTGCAAATTTTATTTGTAAGAGTTTGGCTCTATTTGTAAAGGAAAAAGGATTGTAGATTTATACAATTGTAAAGTTGTGTTTCCTTTAGGAAAGGCATTGTATTGAATATAAAATAGGAGATTCATTTAGAGATTGTTTCCTTGTTAAAAAAGGGGAGACGGGGGTTACATTGAAGTCATAAAAAGGAGAGATTTATGAAAGTATTATGCTCTTGAAAAAAATTTTATGTTGTTTATAAATAAAAGGTTTATCCGCTGACAGATAGATTCCCTTTTCATGATAGCCCACCATGGATAGTGGCATCACCACTACCACAGTGAGGCCACCATGACAGTGGCTTACCACTCTCGTGGTGAAGCCATCATAGAAAATTGCTCACTATTGTTGTGGTTAGGCCATCGCAGGTAGTGTTTATGCCACTACTGCAGAAGGCCCTACAGATAGTGTTCAAACCACTTTCGTGGCATGGTTGCCACAACCAATGACTGCCATGAGTGGCATGCAACAAAAAAAAGAAAAAAAAAGGTAACTAAACAATAACAAAAAAACCAACATTTTACCTTCATGTTATTGAAGAAACACTCTCTCTTTCCTTCAATCCCCCTAGTAACCAAAATCCATTAGTAGAAGCTCTATCTAACCAAGTAAAGAGCTTATACTATACATTGGAACTAGTCCAGATAGCAGGTCGAAGCGCAGTTCACCAAGATCTAGATATAGTGTGTATTTGTTATTCAGAAAGTTGTAGCCTTCACCCCTTTGAATAGTGTACTCTCGGACAGTGCATCCTCACCCCTAATAGGGTTAATTGTAAAAGACTCCTAACAGGGTTTGACCCTTGACCAAGTCACTATACTAAATGCATTGTAAAGAAAACTCCTAACAGGGTTAAGGATCTTCGAACAAGGATCATAATACACTAGTGAAGATTATTAGTGGGTGTCAATTGCCACTGGGGTTTTTACCTATTTGGGTTTCCCCGTAACAAAAATATTGGTGTTGTGTTCAAGTGTTGTTTCATTGTGTTTATGCTTTATGTTTTGAGTATACTTAATTGAATAAAGAATTGAATCTTGTAGATAACTGATTCACCCCCCCTCTTAGTTATCTCTTGGGACTATTCCTAACATATTTTTCACTAACTCCCAATATCTTTTGAAGAGATTGTGGGATTGTCTAGAATTGAATGTTGTGTACCTTTTATGGATTTTGGTCCTATGTTATTGCATTGGGAGGGTTGACATTTCATGCAAGAGAATTTTTGGGTAGATAGTTTTTCTTGTGAGATATCAAATCAGCATCTTCTATTGATTTTCTTTTCAACTCAACAGATAATTTTTTGTCCCTCAAGTGATCCTCAGTTCAAATGGCCAGTGTTGTGTATCTTTCCAACCATCAATTGTAGCATCAAATTATTTGTTCTAATAGCTCAAAATGGTTGGGAAAATGCTAGTTGAAACCTCATTCACCACACATTTGTTTGAACATCACTGATGACTCTAGGCCAAAGTGTCCCTCAACGTCCCTTCAATATGAAATTAGTGATTTTTGTGGGGTCATATCTCAGAGCTTGTGTGACGTAACATGGATGCATCAGGTGCTATAGGAATGTGTTGTGGAGGCCTACAATAGCCTGTCTTGGTTTTCAGAGATTCAAGTTCATTTAAATTTGGCAACACATTCTCGGTCGATGTCAAAACTCAAAGTTCTCCTTAGTTCAAATGGCCAACGTTGCATATCTTTCCAACCATCAGTTGTAACATCAAACTATCTATTCCAATAGCTCTGAATGGATGAGTAAATGCAAGTGGCAACCTTGTTCACCACACATGATCATTCAATCCCCACTGATGACTTTGGGTTGAAGTGTCCCTCAAGGTCCCTTCAACATGAAATCAGCAATATTTGTAGGGTCAGAGCTTATGCAAGGTAGCATGCATCCATCAGGTGCTACAGGACCATTTTGTCAGGGCATACAATAACCTATCTCATTTTTTAGAGATTCATTTTTTTAAAATTTGGCAACACATTCTCGGTCAATGTCAGAACTCAAAGTGTTCCTCAATTCAAATGGCCAACATTGCATATATTTCCATCTATCAGTCATAGCATCAAAGTGTCTATTCCAACATCTCCGAATGGCTGAGTAAGTGCTAGTGGCAACCTTGTTCACCACACATAGTCATTCGATCCCTACCGATGACTCTGGGTTGAACTGTCCCTCAAGGTCCCTTAAGAATGAAATCAATGATCTTTGTGGGATCATATCTCGAAGCTTGTGTGAGGTAGCATGGATCCATTAGGTGCTACTAGACTATGTTTTCAGGGCCTACAATAACCTGTCTCATTTTTCAGAGATTCAAGTTCTTTTAAATTTGGAAACACATTCTCAATCAATGTCAAAACTCATAGTGTTCCTCAGTTCAAATGGCCAATGTTGCATATCTTTCCAACCATCAGCCATAGCATCAAATTGTCTATTCAAATAGCTCCAAATGGTCGATTAAATGCTAGTGGCCAGCTCATTTGCCACACTCATTTGATCCCTGTCGATGACTCCAGGCCAAAGTGTCCCTCAAGGTCCCTTAAGCATGAAATCATAAATATTTGTAGGGTCATATCTTATAGCTCATGTGAGGTAGCATGGATTCATTAGGTGCTATGGGACCATGTTCCTAGGGCCTACAATAACCTATCTTGGTTTTCAGAGATTCAAGTTTATTTATAATGGCAACACATTCTTAGTCGATGTCAGAACTCACAATGTTCCTTAGTTCAAATGACCAATTTTATGTATCTTTCCAACCATCTATTGTAGCATTGAACCATCTATTCCAAAAACTATGAATGGCTAGGTAAATGCTAGTGGAAACCTCTTTTTCCACACACAGTCATCTATTCCTCGTCGCTGACTCTGGGCCGAAGTGTCCCTCAAGGTCCCTTAAGCATGAAATCAGTGATCTTTATAGGGTCATATCTTAGAGCTCATGCAAGGTAGCATCAATCTATCAGGTGCTACAAGACTGTGTTGTCAGGTCCTACAATAGCCTGCCTCAGTTTTCAGAGATTCAAGTTCATCTAAATTTGGCAACACATTCTCGGTCAATGTCAGAACTCAAAGTGTTCCTCAGTTCAAACAACCAACGTTGCATATGTTTCAAACCATCTAGCATAGCATCAAACCATCTATTCCAACAGCTCTGAATAGTCAGGTAAACTCTAGGGGAAACCTCATTCGACACACATAGTCATTCGAACCCTGTTGATGACTCTGGGCTGAAGTGTCCCTCAAGGTACCTTAAGCATGAAATCAGCAATCTTTGTGGGGTCATATATTAGAGCTCATGTGAGGTAGCATCAATCTATCATGTGCTACAACACCATATTTCTAGGGCCTACAATAGCCTGTCTCAGTTTTCAAACATTCAAATTTGTTTATATTTGGCAACACATTCTTGGTCAATGTTAGAACTCACAATGTTCCTTAATTCAAATGGCCAACATTGTATATCTTTCCAACCGTCAGTTGTAGCATCAAAATGTTTTTTTCAATAGCTCTGAATGGTCAGGTAAATACTAGGGGCAACCTTGTTTGGCACACACAGTCATTCAAAGTCTGTCAATGACTCCGGGCCAAAATGTCCCTCAAGGTCCCTTAAACATGAAATCAATGATCTTTGCGGATTCATATCTCAAAGCTCATGTAAGGTAGCATTGATCTATTAGGTACTATGGGACCATGTTGCCATGGCCTAAAATAGCATGTCTTGGTTTTTAGAGATTCAAGTTTTTTTATATTTGGAAACATATTCTCAGTATGTCAAAACTTATAGTGTTCCTTAGTTCAAACAGCCATTGTTGCATATCTTTCCAACCGTCAGTCGTAGCATCGAATTGTATGTTCCAACAACTCTAAATGGTCAAGTAAATGCTAGGGGCAACCACATTTGACACACACAGTTGTTCGAACCCCGTCGATGACTCTGGGCCAAAGTGTTCCTCAAGGTCCCTTCAGCATGAAATTAGTGATCTTTACAGGGTTATATCTTGGAGCTCATGCAATATAACATCGATCTGTCAAGTGCTACAAGACCATGTTGTTGAGGCCTACAATAGCCCATCTCAGTTTTTAGATATTCAAGTTCGTTTAAATTTGGCAACACATTCTCGGTCAATTTTAGAACTCACAGTGTTCCTTAGTTCAAATGGCCAACATTGCATATCTTTCAGACCGTCGGTTGTAGCATCGAACCATTTGTTCCAAAAACTTTGAATGGTTAGATAAATGCTACTGACAACCTTTTTTGGCACACATAGTCATCCGAACGCCATCTACCATTCCGGGGTGAGCAGTAGGATGAGTGAAAATATGTATTTAGATGCAAAAGGGCTTGTGTCCACTTTGAAATTTGATCATGTATTTAGATCATGGAATGTTATTTGGATCATGTATTGATCATATTATAACTCAATCTTAAATGTAAGCCTTAATGGCAGTGAGAAGCCTAAAAGGTACCTAGGGGTCACTACAAATGGTTATGTATTGATCCTAGGTTAGGGGTTGATGGAAATAACCCTATAAGGGTCTATAAATATGTACTAAGGCTATTAGAGCCTTTACATAGTGTTAAAAGTACTAAATGTGAACAATCTTGTAAATTGCCTATATTGGCAATATAAGCCAAATAGGGCTAAATTGGAGTTAGTAGGGTTTAGTAGGAAGTATAAGCTAGTTTGGTTTCTAAAGGTTGTCTCCAAACCTTTTATAAGGAGTTAGAGTCAGCAAAGGGTGTTGGGTTGATGAGTTGACAAGTTTTGTTGTCAACTTGACAACTAATTCTAGTGTTTGTCATTAATAATCAGTGAGTTATGGGATAATTTGAAGTTAGTTTGTAAAAGCATAAGGTTGCACATCCACATCTACCCTAGTAATATTATTAATAAAATAACTCTTGCCAACATTAGGGTACTCATAGATCAAAATAGGCCTGGTATTGGGTTCAATAGAGGACAACCTTTCCATATGTTTCCTCACCTATTCAAGGTCATGTCTTCATATTGTGACTATCCCAAGGAATAGGGAACACACCAATGAATATAAATATTTGATTCCATGTGATCTTGGATAGGTTGTGATGTAGAAATATTTCCTTATATTATATTTATACATTTCTACATTCATTTCATTACTTGTGTTATTATTACAGTCAAGGAATTGATTGTTATTGAGGACAATGACTGGCATTTGTAGCACAGTCAACAAGTTAAACATACATCGATAAACATACAAGCATAACTATAAGGCATGGGAAATTTACAAAGAATTAGACATCCACATAAACATAAATTAATATACATCAATACACCAAACACATGAATTGCATACCTAAAACATTAAAAAAATTATTCGTAGGGCATGAAGCCAAATGACATTGAATATGTTCAATACAATTAAATTGGCTTCCTCAAAGCCAAATGGATGTACAACATATTACTTATACAATATACAAAAAATATGTCCACTAATGCCATATAGGCATACAATCCATATCCCTAATCTAGTCCTTTCCCACCAGGGGAAGAAAACAAATCCTAAGTTGTCTTTGATCATCATGTCAATGGAGATATAGTGGATGCTATAGTCTTTCGAGTGTGCTCACTCATCCTCCTATCTAGACTCTTTTGTAGCTCGAGCTGATAAAAAAAAAATTAAGCATCAATAACTAATATACATCAAAATTGAATTATAAAATGACACAAAATTGAATATTTGCTTATGGCTAGCAAATAGTCACTATGTTCATCCACTAAAGGTGCATGCTAGCAATCTGGAGTAATAAGTCCCTACAAAAATGATCAAAATGATAATTAAAATACATACATGAATATCATTATAATATTTAATACAAACTATTAAAATAACAATTAAAATTAAGTGATCTCTTTCATACATTATTCAGTGCTTCAGAACTAGCTACTATTGTAGCTACTCCATGATCCAAAGTATCACAAACAGAAGGAGGAGTCTCTGATGTCAATAACTAGATGAAATAAAAAAATTATTATGCAGTTTTCAAGATTACATATATTTTTTACAACCCTACTAGTGAGTAAATGATACCTTCGTGAAGGTTCCACCGTGTCCTTTGGTGTACAGTGTCGATGTCGAAGCTCCAAAATTAAACTAGTGCACATGTACATGGAAAATTATAAGATAACCATTCATATAAGAACATACAATTGACATGCTAATTGTAATTCATTATTACATATATACCTGTGGACTCAATGGTGATGTCACAAAGCCAAGTGAAATATTGTGATCATTGTGCCTCTAGATTTTGATCATAATTTGTCTAGTAATTTAGTTATTCATTCATTTATTAATTAAATATAATCAAGTGAATCAAACTAACATGCAAATAAAGATACCTCAAGGAAAGTGGCACGATGCCCTTCACTACTTGTTGTGAATGTCGATGGTCCACTAGTGAATGTCTAATGCACATGCATAATAATTTATGATATAATTATTCATATAATTACATAATAATCAAATATATTAATTAAAATGTTTTATTCGATACATACTTGTGGAATTGATGATGATGTGTAGAAGGGGACACAAGGATCATTGCCACTGCCACTGCCACTGCCACCACCACTAACACTCTTGCCCTAAATTTTCATCATAATCAATAGATACTAAATTGATTAGTTATTCTTTTATAAATGAAATATGATCAAAGCAATTTAATGAAATTGGAAATATATACCTGTGTGTCAATGCCAAATGCCATATTTAGAAAACTATCAATCATCATTCCAAAATCCTCTTCCTCTCGCTCGCTAGTACAAAATGTGCACAAGCATCCACATGACTGACAAATATGCCTCCTCGAAGATTGACCATGGTCACCCTCAACTAAAGGAGTGACACACTGAATGAGAGTCTATGTCAGAGCACTAATCATGCCTAGTGTGTCTGCCTCTACATGTTCCTTCACAATAGAAGGAATAGTAACATGATCCACATGTGTCTTGCCAATAGGAACCCTAGGTGTGTTAGGTTCATGGTGTGCCCCCACTCTATCAAATGATGACCTCCTTCCTCTACCCTGAGAATCTAGATAGTCAAAATAATTTGGCACCTCCTTGAGTACAAACTCGCAATAGAGTTTCCTCAAGAAATATATAGGAACCTCATGATTGTTATAGTGAGGAAAATCAAAGACCATCCACCATCTCTCCTAAAAATGGTTTGTAATATCTTCATTTAAGCACCAATGAATTGGGAACCTCCTTGCTATAGTTCTAAGAGTATTTGTGTGGCCTGGTTTTTTAAATAGCTTGTAAATGTCATATTTTATGATTTTTTTCTTTTTTATGTCCACATAAGATAATTTATTTGCATAATATTATTTTTGTTCTTCTCTTTTATCCCACCATAAATTAATTTCCCACTAACCAAGATTACGTGGGTCAATATTGCTTCCAATAATTTTACAAGTCTTTCTCTTTGAGGATTTGTCCCACTAGAATATTTTAACCTTGTAATTAAAGATTCTAATTCTTTTTCCCCTCTTTCAATTTGGTTCATCAAATTTTCTTGTGTTCCAAGAGGAGGTTTCTTGATTGGTTGAGGCAATTGAGGTTCATTTTTTTAATTTATTTTTTCATTCATTTCTTCATGAGGAGATGGAGGGTTTTGTGGAGGGTTTGGTTGAGGGAGATTATTTCTTGTTGGAAATTATAAAAAATAGATTTTAAAATCTTCATTACACACAAATTTTAACAAAAAAATAATTTAACAAAACAAATTGCTACAAAACTGAAATTTTAAAACAAATAAGAGGTATGGGGTGTAAAAACACTTACCTGTTCTTCCAGATCAAACTTGGCAATGTCGTGGAGCCATATGATGGATGAATGAATGAAAACAATGGATTCACAAGCCCAAACAAGACTGCGTACGCACTTGGGAAGACTCCTTGTGCTACAAATACAAGTTGAGGAAAGCAAAATGAGCTTTCCAACCCACAGCAAGCACAATATATACTTTTTTCAAAGTGTGTGTGTGCTATAGGATGCACACGCTTTGAAAAACATAAAAAGGTGTTTTTCAAAGTGTGTGCACCTTATAGGATGCATGCGGTATGCTTTGGATTGCCCAAGACACAGGGCATGCATCCTATAGGGTGAATGCCCTTTAGTGCATAAACACTATGCTTGATGAGTGACCAAAAAGAAAAGTGGCACCTTTTTGGTCCCCCATCTTTTTGCATATACCCTTAATCATTTGTGTTCTTCATAGTGTAAGTGTCAATATGTTATAATCCAACTAAGATGTCATATCCCCACTTCTGAAAAACCTCACAGCATGCAAATCACAACCAAAGACTTGGGTGATTAGCATACACAAACAATGATTACCCTTAGGAAACAATGATCATTAATATGCATTAATGGCGGGCGGTGATTCCTTGGTAATAAAGGCATTGACAACATTCATCATCTTAACCAAGACATGGGTGGTGATCCTTGAAATAGCACAATTAGTAAAAGGAAATAATAACATAATTTGGAGTGAGGAAGAAGGAAAATTGGAAAACAAATATGGAATAATCAGGAATTGGAGAAGAATTCAGAAATAAACTTGAATTGGAAAAAAGCCAAGTTATCTAGTTATTTGTTTGAGGCTGGGTTCCGATTCTACTTTTGTTCTCCTTGGGTTCCTTTGGTAGGAACTTGGGTGCCTGGCACAATCCTAGGTGTACCTGCATTATTATAAATATGATACACGAGGTATTTTATTCATAATTTTATAGGCTAACTCATTATTATGGTAACATCGGTATGACCACACTCCATGCCTAATGGTACCTGACATGGAGTGTGGTTCAAATGAAGTTGAAGAAAATGCTGACCATGATGGCTATGATCATGATGAAGATGAGTATGAATATTAAATCTAAAATATAGCTTGTAATTTAAATTTTCACTATGAATGAAGAAACTATAGATTCAATTTGACTCATTCTATGTTGTAGTATATTTGTTACCTAGATCTACCATATTTTATGTGTAGCCTATAAGGGACATCTTCTACTCATCCATGTATCAAAGCTTAGTAAGAGTTCTTAGGAGAAAGACAAGATGTCAATGGGAGATGGAGAAATGAATCTCAGAATACCACTTGAAGCCTTGCAATGTTGAGAGTGGGATAAAGGCTACACTTGAGACCCTATATAAGGAACAATCTTATTGAGCTTCACTTTGTTTCAAGAATAGTTTTATATTTTGTACTAAACAAGGCCAACCACGTGAAGGTGGAAGCTCATTTGCGCCCCCTCCCCCACCCCCTAACATCACTCTAAATTCCCCGTTAACATATAAAATTCATTCATTATTTCATCCATTAATAAAATGTAACATTAATTAATTAGCACATGATAACATTCATTAACACATTATAAAATTTATGAACATTCAATTCCACATAATTAAATTCATCGGCATATAAAAATCAGTCATTATCAAGTAAGGTGGATAGATGACAATTATTTCTTTTTTTTCTTTTGATTTCTAGTTTTTAAGAAGTAATCACTAAGAGGAGCATCGATATCATTATGATCATCTCCCCTCTCATTAGATCTCAATGCACACCTAGTTCTCTGTTGATGCAAAGGGGGGTCATCTGCCATAACATATAAAAGGGTTAAATTAAAAATGTTTTATTATAATAAAAAATATTAAAAATATTTTAAAGTATTTCATTACTTTAAAGGCCATAATCATATAGCTCTTTACCTGATCTAGTCACATCATCAACATCAAGGTCAATTTGTCTGGCCTCGGCCTCAACCTCAACCTACTCATTAACAGTGGCCTCTACACTCTCTACAGCTGCAATACAAATTGTTACATTAATCCAAACACCAATTGCCATTAAATTTGTATTACTACACCAATCAATTTAAGATGTTTTCTTGTGTTACTCTCATGCACATCCTCATTGTCATTGTTAGGAATAAGGTGTCTCAACCTTGGATAATTCCTATTCTTATTATTTATTTTGTAAAATGTATTTCTTACAAATAATGTTGATGTGTCAGCATCTTGAATTGTGTGTAAGGAGATCATGGCTAAAATGATTATGACAAATTCCTATGACACGTAAGAGCTATGTCGGGAAGATTCATTGACAGGTGAAGACATGTGGCAACTGATAAATGTGAGTACTATACACTCCTCCCCAATCGTGGGGTTCCTATTTTCTCGGAGAATGGTAAAACCCTAATACGGTTATCTTTGGGAGTAGCCTTAAAAAGTGAAGCGCATGATATAAGATTTTTTAGGGTTGCGAAGAGATATGATGTGAGTGTATTTTTGGAATGTTTTATGCTGCCGTGATTTGTCTTCAAGGGTTTAGAAATCTTCTAAAAGAACTTGCATTGCAAGTGTATTGTAAGCTGTAATAGTTTTGATCAATACATTGTGCAGGTTTTGGAGTGCTGGGGTTTTTACCGAAAGGTTTCCCCAGGGTATATCATTGTGTCATTCTCTATTTTTCTATATGTATGGTATGTGGTTACAATATCTTTGTTAAAGTAGTTAACGAATCTGAAATTGTAAGGATTTAAAAGAATTTGCACAATACTCTCCTATAGAGATTAGCGTAGGAAGCTATTTCCGCACCTGAGTTTCCTTACAAGTGGTATTAGAGCTTGATCAACTTTTGATCCTAGTTGTTGGGTAGGGTTTTTTGAGCTGATCTCAAGTTTGAGTGGGAGTTTTTTGTAGAGCATTTTGAATCTTATTTGCAGATTGAGATGGCAAGTTCATCATATGGAAGAATAGAGGTGGAGAAATTTAATGGCACTAATTTCAAGTTGTGGAAACTCAAGATGGAAGACATGTTGGAAGATCGTGACCTATGGGAAGTGACTTCAAATGCTACAAGACTAGAAACTATAGCTCAAGCAAATTGGGATATCAAAGATCGTAAAGCTAAGGGTCTCATAAGACTCTATTTAACCGATGCAGTTCTTCTGAATGTTCTAGATGAGAAAATCACAAATAGTTTGTGGGAAAGACTTGCGGCCATGTATCAGGCCAAATCTCTAGAGAAAAAGTTGTTCCTGAGGAAGAATTTGTACTCTCTACGAATGGAGGAAGGTGGATCCTTAACGGATCATTTAAATGCATTTAATATGTTGGCTGCATAGTTGACATCAGCTGGTGTCAAGTTAGAGGAGGAGGATCATTGCTACACACTTTTGTGTTCTTTACCAGATTCATGGGACCATCTTGTGATGGCTCTCGGAAGCACATTAGTCACCTTCAAAATGGATGATGTGGTGTATTCGCTGCTATCAGAGGAGATGTGGAGAAAGGCTTCCATTTCAGAAAAAGAAGCCCTTGCTGTTCATGGGAGATCCACTGAAAGAGGGAAGAAAAATGACAATAAGTCTGACAATAAGGGTAGATCCAAATCCTGTGGGAATTCAAAGACTTCCAATAAGTCCAAGGAAAAATGTTGGAACTGTGATAAATCTGGGCACTTCCGTAAAGACTACAAAGAGCCGAAGAAGAAGAAGAAAGGTTCAGATTCAGCTTCAGAAAGATCTCAAGAAGATGGTGATGCATTCATCACAGCTTTGGTAGCCCATGCATCTAATGATGTGTGGTTGGTTGACTCAGGTGCATCTATTCACATGACCTCTCATCGAAATTGGTTCTCAAAATATGAAGAGTTCAATGGTGGAAAGGTGTACTTGGGTGATGATTCTCACCTAAAGATAGTTGGACGTGGAAGGGTCACTATCAAATTTCCTGATGGACAAGTAAAGGGAATCAATGGAGTTATGCACATTCCAGGTTTGGCACAAAACCTATTATCTATAAGTATGTTGAATGATGTAGGTGTGCAAGTTTTTTTTTCGAAAGAAGGATGCAAGATGATGAGAGGATCGATAGTGCTTGCAAGGGGTACTAGGAGAGGTACCTTATTTTAGCTAGATGCATGTATTCCTCTATATAATAGTTCTTCATCCTCACCATCTAAACAAGTAGTGAAGAAGTCTGTGGCTATTGGTTCTGATGGTAGTGCAAACACTTTGGAAGGTAAGATTCCTACAGAAAAGACAATGTTGTGGCATATGAGATTTGGCCACATTGGTGAAAAGAGTCTCAAAACCCTAAAAAATAAAAATCTCATTGAGGGGTTAAGTGATTGCAATCTTGAGTTCAACTTCTGTGAACACTGTGTCTATGGTAAACAAAATCATGTTCAGTTTTACTCTAGTTCTCACAAATCTTTTGATGTTTTGGATCTTATTCATTCTAATGTATTTAGTCCTGTAAAAGTTCCTTCAATCTCCAAGTCTATATTTTTTGTATCTTTCATAGATGATTATAGTAGAAGGACATGGATTTATTTCCTTAAAAGTAAGACACAACTCTTTAGTTCGTTCAAGGAATTTAAAGCTCTTGTAGAGAATCAAACTAGTAAGAAGATTAAGTGTGTGAGAACTGACAATGGTGGTGAGTTTTGCTCAGTAGAGTTTGAACAGTTCTATAAAGAACAAGGTATCGAGAGGCATAAGACAACTCCTTATACCCCACAGCAAAATGGAGTTGCAGAGAGAATGAACAGGACACTGATGGAGAAGGCTAGGAGTATGCTTAGTGGAGCTGGTTTAAAACAAAGGTTTTGGGCTGAAGCTATGGCCACTACTTTCTATCTGGTTAACAGATCTCCTACATCAGCCCTTGTTGGTAAGACACCCATGGAGGTGTGGTCTAGTAAGAAGCCTTCAATTAGACATCTTCATGTTTTTGGTTGTGAAGCTTATGCACATGTTCCAAAGGAGAAAAGATCTAAGTTGGAAAACAAAGCTGTTAAATGTATTTTCATCGGATACAGTGCTGGTGTGAAAGGATACAAGCTTTGGGATCCTGTGACTAGTAAGGTGTCATATAGTAGAAATGTTATTTTCAGAGAGCTAACATCTTCTCCTATTGTGCTACAACCAGATGAAAAAGAAAAGGAAAAAGATGTTGTTCAGTTGCCTCCTACCCCCGAGAAGACTGAACAGAGAGACCATGTTGGGCCTAATGATGAGCAGAGCTCTAGTAGCTCTGATAGTTTGGAAGAAGAGGAAGAACAACCTCAACCACAGCCCTTGAGGAGATCCACGAGAGAAAGAAAGCAACCAGAAAGGTTTGGTTATTCTATGTTAGATTCCAGTTGTACTTTTGCTTTGATTACTAACACTGATGAGCCTAGATCTGTGAAAGAGGCTTTGGGCATGGAAGATGTAGGTTCCTAGATTGAGGCTATGGATGATGAGATGGCTTCATCAGAGAAAAACAAAAATTGGGACCTTGTACCTTTTCCTAAAGGGAGAAAATCTGTTGGCTGTAAATGGGTGTTCAAGAATAAATTCTATGCAGATGGCAGTGTTGAATGGTACAAAGCTAGATTGGTTGCAAAGGGGTATTCACAGGTAGAGGGAATAGATTATGGTGAAATATTCTCTCCTATTGAAAAGTTGACATCCATTAGATTTATGTTATCTCTTGCTGCATCATATGATTTAGAGATAGAACAGATGGATGTGAAGATAGCTTTCCTTCATGGTGATTTGGAGGAAGAGATTTATATGTCACAGCCTGAGCACTACATTGTTAAAGGTAAAAAGTCCTTAGTTTACAGATTAAATAAATCTCTATATGGTTTGAATCAATCTCCTAGGATGTGGTACCTTAATTTTGATGCCTTTGTGTTGTCAATTGGATTTGTAAGATCAAAATCAAATCATTATGTTTATTTCAGAGTTGAAAATGATCGCCTTCTTATTGTTGCATTATATGTTGATGATATGTTGCTATTTGGGAAGGGTAAGGGTATGATTTCTAATTTTAAATCTCAGTTGTCGGCACAGTTTGAGATGAAAGGTCTTGGGGTAGCTAGGTACATCTTGGGTATGGAAATCAGTAGACACATGTCTAACAGAAAACTTTGGTTGAGTCAGAGTAAGTATTTGAAGTCTATGTTGGACAGGTTTAACATGGTAGATTGTAGACCACTATGTGTTCCTATTTCTGTGTGAACAAAGTTATCTGTAGATGATTGTCCAAAATCTCCTAGTGAGGTGGAGGACATGAGTAGAGTACCTTATGCTAGTGCAGTTGGAAGTCTTATGTATGCTATGGTCTATACTAGACTAGACATTGCCCAAGCAGTGGGAGTCCTAAGTCGGTTTATGGCTAACCCTGGATGGGTACATTGGGATGCAGTTAAGTGAGTATTCAGATATTTGAGGGGTAAATCAGATTACTCCATATGTTATCATGGTAACTCTTCTAGATCTCCACATTCAGTTTGTATTCATGGGTTTGTGGATTCAGATTGGGCAAGTGATATTGACAGCAGGAGATCCACTAGTGCTTATGTGTTCATTATGTTTGGTGGTGCCATTAGTTGGATGAGTAAGCGACAACCTGTGGTTTCTTTGTCCACTATAGAAGCTGAGTACATGGCTGCTACTCATGCTTGTAAAGAATCCATTTGGCTTAGAAGATTGTGTTTTGATGTTGGTGTTGATGTAGAACAAATTACTATTTCGTGTGATAGTCAGAGTGCTATTTGCCTTGCAAAGAATCCAACTTTCCATGCCAGAACAAAGCACATTGATGTGTAGTTTCACTTTGTGAGAGATATGGTGGAAGATGGAAAGGTAAATTTGGAGAAGGTAGATACTGTGAAGAATTTTGTAGATGCATTAACGAAACCAGTGGGGACTGAGAAGTTCAGATGGTGTTCAGAGTCTATGGGCCTTTTGGCCTATAGCGGTTAGTTCCTATTATGATCCTGTTGCTCTTACAAGGTGTTCGACAAGTGGGAGAATGTTAGGAATAAGGTGTCTCAACCTTGGATAATTCCTATTCTTATTATTTGTTTTGTAAAATGTATTTCTTGCAAATAGTGTTGATGTGTCAGCATCTTGAATTGTGTGTAAGGAGATCATGGCTAAAACGGTTATGACAGATTCCTATGACACGTAAGAGCTATGTCAGAAAGATTCAATGACAGGTGAAGACATGTGGCAACTGATAAATTTGAGTACTATACACTCTTCCCCAATCATGGGATTCCTATTTTCTCGGAGAATGGTAAAACCCTAATACAGTTATCTTTGGGAGTAGCCTTAAAAAGTGAAGCGCATGATATAAACTTTTTTAGGGTTACGAAGAGATATGATGCGAGTGTATTGTTGGAACATTTTATGCTACCGTGATTTGTCTTCAAGGGTTTATAAATCTTTTGAAAGAACTTGCATTGCAAGTGTATTGTAAGTTGTAATAGTTTTGATCAATACATTGTGCAGGTTTTGGAGTGCTGGGGTTTTTACCGAAAGGTTTCCCTAGGGTATATCATTGTGTCATTCTCTATTTTTTTGTATGCATGGTATGTGGTTACAATATCTTTGTTAAAGTAGTTAACGGATCTAAAATTGTAAGGATTTAAAAGAATTTGCACAATACTCTCCTATAGAGATTAGCGTAGGAAGCTGTTTCCACACCTGAGTTTCCTTACAGTCATCAACATGCACAGGTTCTGTACGGCTAGAATTGGCAGGCTGCATTTCAATTTCATACGCATTCATGTTATCATTGTTCTCTTACTTAAAACAAATTTACTCACTTTATGTTGGAACTTAACATCAAATAAACTAATTGGTAAATAATTAAATTTGAAATATCATCTATTTAGCTTACTTACCATGACAGATCCATCAGTAGAACCTTGTGCACTTCTTAGTCTTCCTACCACTACTTTATAGCCTTGTTGGAAGCCAATTCTCTTGTCCTCTTCTATGAGATTTATATTGAACTCTGTGCCCTACATTTTTTCTTGGTATCTGTTAGAATAACTAAGAGGGGGTGAATCAGTTATCCAGTGTCCTCCATTAGAATTTGTTGCTTAATCATATTCATAAATTTTGCTGCTTTAAGCTCCCTCAGGTGATGTGTCAGTAACACATTTCAATCTACTCCATTAGATCCCTTTTGATTTATGTTAGTCATCGATCTTCATAACAAACATTATCTGTTACCTTGATTTCATACACTTTATAGCTCATCACTTTAACGGTTAAACTGATCATTTAATTCCTTTCTATTTTTCTTGATTAACAAAGAAATGCATCGGTGAACACAAGCTCAGTTAATACTGTGCTCGGTATAAACTACACTTCATTAGTGTATACTAAAATAATTTATTTACCGACAACACTACTTTGTGTCTTTCAACTCTATTCTTCATCATAGATGAATCAAACATAATAAAGTCAATTCCATCAAGTCATAGACTCATCAACAAGTTACTCAATATATTCCTTATCCTCATCTGTCATATACATCTTCCTCATGTAGATATTTATGTTCTTCATCTCTTTCACCTTCCTTTAGATGTGTCGGTATAGTAACTTACAAGATAAGTACTGTCAAGCTAGTTGACATCAATGACAACATAATACTGATTTAATCAGCTTGCATATCTAATCATCAACTCCTCAGTAAACTTGAATTACAGATTCTTCAATATGGTTCTGAATCAATTATAGTTCATCAGCATCGTCAAATGTTATTTTATTGTTTCATCAAAACAAAAAATATTTCAAATTATAAATAAATATTATAAAGATCAAAGTATTATTTTTAGTGTTAAAATCCATCTACAGATTGTATTTTTCCTCATTTAATTCTGACAATATTAACACTTACAACTTGTGTAGCAAGTTTGAATAACTGCCAGAGCCTAGCTTGTGTTGCTCGTGATTTTGTAATCTTTCCTTTGTTGCCTTTGATGTGTCAAGCAATCTATGAAGAGATTTAAATATGTTAGTTCATATAAATATGAATAGTATTTAGTACACAATTACATTCTTAACAGTATCACATACCTTCTTCTGTTCTCTGGTGGTGTATTTCCTTTTTTTATTTCAATTTTCTCATTCGCATCCAAAATAAGAGATTTCCACTCTAAATCAGGAGTTCAAGGGGGGCACTAGTAATTTGGGTTTTTGGTTAATGTACACCTGTACTAGTCCCTAATATAGCTCAAACATAACTTGGCTTTCTAAAGGATCTTACCGTTCTCAAATTCACGAGGTCCAAAAAAGTATTTCATACTCTCTACGAGAGCATCCTTTAACTTTTTATTTTGGTTTTTCCACCTTTTAAGAAAAAAAATAGTGTTAGACTAAAAAATGAAGTGAAATTACCTTTAATATAGTTTAAGAAATGGATGTAATGATAAATATACTAGAAATAATATGAAATCAAAATAGTGGATTAGGGTTTTAGTTCGGATATGATGTTCCACCTTGTACAGATGGTGGGCCTGAATATATGCAAATACTCATCACTAAGTTTACCATTAAAAAAATCATTCCCTACAAAATAATCATGGGATCATTAGTCGAAGGATATATATAATAGTATAAAATAAGAATACAATAGATGTAAGCTTCTCATTTTGAATGCAAGTTGTAATTAACATACGATTGTATAGTAAAAGAAAGGTCCAATCTTTAAAGTACCTAAAAGTTTTTCTATTTTCAAGGGAACTCCTTCTTCGCTCACAAGAAATAGGAAATCCTTCACCATTCTTGTACTAGGAATACTAGTACATCTAGGAAAATCACCATCAAGTGATGCATCCCCTGTTGCATAAATTGAATCCTTTACAAAATGGCCCTAAGAGAGAACACTTCAAGAGAAATAAACATATATATAATGACAGAGAAAATAAAATCTATTTATGAGTAGGTGGTGCCATGGTGTCTATGGTCATGCTACGTGTTGCCGACATTGCAAGATGTAGTACATCTAAGCCTGCCATCATATGAGGTGGTGATAGTAAATGATCATTGACACGTGTTGAAGAATAAGATTGTTAGAGCATAATAAAAGCATTGATTAGCATGGACAATATTGTTAGAGAGTTAAAAATATATATAGTCCAACATGCAATCTACTTGAACCACCTCCACTACCCTCATCATGGCCATGAAGATAAAAATTATGCAAAAAGTTGTAAAAGCAACACATCCACTTATTTTTTAATGACACAAAAACTAGTATAACATAAAAACTGTTATTGAACTTTTGTTATAATTAAAAATTACATTAATACTTACTCTGTAATTTTGAGATAGGTGCATCAGTTTAGTTGCCCTCTTTTGTGACTCAGGAGTTGGAGGGAATATAGATGCTAATTCAGCCACTCATTTTCCAATTTTGTGGAGGCATTTTTTAATTCCAGAGGCCGGGTCATCACAAGTAGAAAAATCAACAGCTAGGTCCTCATCAAAGAACTCCTCTTCAGGGACTAGGGGTTTTCTTTCCCTTTCTCTACTGACCACCTATCTATGACAACAATATTACTAACACTATTAGAATTAATCTGAAACAGTGATGAAAAGAATATAATAAAAAACTTTATTTAACATTTTGCTTCTATCTAATTTGTAGTACAATAACAAAGAGATTTACCTATTGGGAAGAAGTACATGCATGATCATCATTGTCCCCTTTACGTGGATGCTCTATATTGTGGCCCTATGTTATTATTTAAAGTTAACCAATAATTAGAAAGGACTACATTAATAAATTTCATTAGAAGATGATGATGGAGATGAGGTGGATTGTGAGGAGACTCTAAATGCGGCTGGAAAAAAAACTCAAATATTTAATGGTACATAGTATGTACTTGCATCCCAATGATAGTGACATCATTTGTATCTATGTGATTCAAATTGCAATCAATAAGAAGCTCTTCCCCTACATGTATTAATTTTATCGCACATACAAATACATGATTTCCCTCGCATGCCTCAAATATGTAATTGGGTTACTTAATAGTTGATAGAGGTCATGTGCTATTTATAAAACTTACAATATTCCCTAATGCGTTTGGCCTTCGGTCAATGTATATAGCCACTCTTTTACTTTTCTCGTTGTCTTTTTGTTGAATATAATTTTTCGAGAGTGCATACCTACGCATACTTTTTTATATTGAACAATTCGCATCCAACTTTTGTAATCGTAACAAGGTCCAACATACTCCATCAATTCAACAATGTTGTTGTAAGAAACCTTTATGTCATCCATGGAAAATAGGCCCAAGCCATGTATTGACAATGGTGCAATACAATATATCTTTCTTTTAACACTAAAATTAGTGTTTGTTGGAGGAAATTCCTTAGGGACCCATTGTTTCTATAGATTTTGGTACCTAGAGGGCACCTTGATGTTTCCTTTTCTCTCATCATCATAACAACATGAACCCCCTTGAGCAAGGAAAAATTTCATATGTTTATTAAATTTCCTTCTAGTCTTTTGACCTCTAGTTGATCTTCCTAATTCAAACATACTACATGACTCACTTTCTTCACTCGAGGAAGACACATTTGACAAATACCTATTTGTTGCTACATGCACTCCATCAAATGAGAGAGATAGCAAGTAATGCGAGATAGTTTGCAAATTGTGAAATACATTAATCTCTATAGGTGTTGCAGGAGCATTCTGGGTGTAAGAGCAATCTTACATCACCCAAAAATATATCTGGTTTTGTTTTCAATAAGGGTTATCTTGTGCAGAGTTCCCATTTATGGAAAATTGCTATTTTTTAGTAATTTGGTCATACGATCTTAGAATTTTTTTATTTTACATGTGGAGGTTCATCTCAGTCATATCAGTCTGCCAGTAAAGTTTCATGGCTAGATCAGGTCTAGTTTTGAAGATATTGACGATTTTCGGTATTGGCAGTAGGGTACAAAAACCTTGAACTTAGTTTTGAAGGATTTAGAAGCCCTAAATGAGGTCAAAAATCTGGGTGATAGGTGCTTGCACCAGTCAAGTCTGTAGAGCACTTTGTGGCCTTTTTGAAATGGGGTTATAATAGTCAATCGGGTCAACTGGTGATGACTTATGATCTCCAAAAGTCAGGCCACCTGAAATGGCAGAAAATAATTTTCCTTCAAAATTTCTTTTTGGGTTTCAAAATTTATTTTGAGCTGACTTTGATGTAATAAATTGAAAAATAAAATAATTCTAAGTTTGGTCAGCCCTAAGGGCTAAATTTCTGAAACCTTCTCGGGTGGTGGAAATTGCCTATATAAAGAAGGCCTGTAGTGTTGTCTTAGGTAGTTGGGGGATAGTTCTAGGTATTGATTTGAGGCTTTGTCCTATAGAATATTGTAAGGGAATGCCCATGTGGCTTTGCATATTTTAATTATGAAAATTTGTAATTCCACATTTGTGGAGATAATAAGAAACCCATTTTTTGTTCTTGCATATTGTTGTTGTTTCTCTATTTTTGTTATGTGTTTGTGGTATTAAGGGGAGCACCCTTCATTAATAGGGTGTATTGAATTATACCTATCGATCTATGAGACTATGTGGGATGCTCATGAAAGGGGTCTGGGTACCTACATATGTAATTCAATTATCTTATGTTAGCTAAAAAATTCATGATACATATACTAAAAACCACATAGTAAGTACATTAATAACCATAAGCATCCCATATGAATTAAAAACATTAAAAGGTACATCATGAATTAATTAGATTTAGCATTGATCGCATAACTACACATTTCTATCATGAAATCAATATTAAATAGATTAAGCAATGATCACATAACTATACATTTCATTCATATTATTCATCTTCTTATTCATCCAACTCATCACCATGATCATCATTGTCATCGACATCAACACCACCATCTTCATTGTCATCATCTTTGTCGTCATCATCATTGGCATCAACATCATCATCATCATTAGCAGCAGCATCATCATCATCATCTTCGTCATTGTCATCGTCATCATCATTTTCATCATCATCTTCTTCTTCTTCAAGAAAAGTTGCATCAGGAACATCATCGACTAACTGTTGTTCATGATCATCATCTACATCATCTTCTAGTTGTTCACAATCTTCTTCTTCCATCACATTATACCTCATCGACCTTCCTCTTGGATCATGTCTAACAACAAATGACCAACCGGATTTATGTGGAACCTCTAAGTAAAATACCTACTCACATTGGCTTGGAAGAACATATGGTTCATCCCCAACTGGCTCAAACCACCTTGTATTAATCATTGGAAATCCATTATCATGTTCAATAACACTTCTATCAGGATCATTTTAATTAAGTTGTAGCCTGTACCATCTGATGACGAAGAGAACTAATATAAAGGAATTAAAGTCACACTCAAGTATATCATCCAAAATGTCTTAGTATCAATTTTCAGACTCTCAAGGATGTAAGTCATTTCTAGATGAAATATTAGTCACCTGAAAGATTGCACTTATCCCAAAATCATAAGTTTTCTTTGTGTCATCTAACTTTTTGATGCAAAATTTATGACCATTGCAAAATATAGCCTTGTGGTGTTTGACCTACAAAAATATGTCAAACATGTATAAATTAACACATCAAGATTTCATAAATATACGAGTGATTAACAAATTTATACATACCTGGAAATATCTTAAACCATGTGCTAAATCTATTTCCCTTTCTGTAACATTTGGATCTCTGTTATGATGAGCTTGATTAACCAATGAAGACACAGCTTCCCATGTTAATGTGTGACCTAAATGATGATATCATTCAATCCATACCATCACCCAATATTGATTGTTTGCAATATACAAATGTATCGCATCCCACTCTCAAGCAGCTATACAAAAAATAAATAGATGACTTACAACTGATTAATTTTGAAGATTAAGAATTAATTAACAGCTATAATAACATCTTATAATTTATTACCTCTCACTTTCCTCATTCTACCTTTCCCCACCAAGTACTCCCCTTAAAATTTTCTAATGGTCTTGAGATCTCAAATGCGATCTATATGCATCTTTGTTGCAAGCTTAGGAAGATATTCACTAATGCACACCATAGTCTGGTATACCATACATCCCTCCACCATAGAGCCCTTAGGATGTGCTCTTTGCCAACCAAAGCCTTCAAAAAATTTAGGTGCCTCTCAACCATCCACATTGACCAAGTGTGTATGGGTCCACACAATTCAATCTCCTCAACTTGGTGTATGAGGTAGTGTTCTTGTGCATTGAAAAAGGTTGAAGGTAGACACTTTTGCATTTCACACATTAGATGAGGAATTCTTCTCTTCCAATATTTTATATATGCTTTATGGATTTCTTTAGATGACAACCACTGACAAGATATTCAAGACACAAAAATATATAAACACGAGACTTTACAATATATACAACAAATTGAACATATATCAATTCTTACCTCATGTATTTTCCAAGATCATATATCACTTGTTTCATGTTATTGTCAAAGTTCTCTGGGAGAGATAAGGGTAGCACATACTGCAACAATTATAAAAATAATCATGTCATTCTTTTCTCATATAATACAATGAGAAGTACATGCAGTTTACAAATTTATTGTAAATACAAAAGAACATGACTTACCTTGATGAAGGTATGCAAATCATGCATTTTCAACCCTGGCCCAAACTCACTTTTCTTTGATATGGTACTGCTTATGTTTGTAGAAAATCCTATGGGAAATCAAATTTTTTGTATGACTTCTTTTATGGAATCACTTTGCTGCTCTGTTAATAACCAAGGAAGGGCACTTATATTAATCCATTCTCCATTTCTATTTGATTCAATGAAATTTTTCATTGCATGATTGGATTCATGAATGTTGCTTCAAATTTTTACAATTTTTTCTTTGTCGCACATTCCATCCAATATCTTCCACAATGTCTCTGTTACATCCTTTCCAATATCCATAGTATCAAAAAAATGCACAATTTGTAGTTGCTCATAGTAGGGCAGCCTACTAAATTGTATGGGATAACTTTTTACTCCCTTTGGAAGGTTCTTAGTAGTATTGCCTTGACGACATTCACAATCATTGACAATCACATAATCAACAAACAAAACATAATATAAATATGCAAATTTCAAACATAAACCATTAGGTAGAATGGTAGTACCTTGATGATTAATTCTATTATATTCCAACTTCCATAGGCGAGGTGCCATTCTCCGTGGCTTAGATGTAGTCTCTTCTTTCCCATTGAAAAAATATTTTTTGGTAATTCGATAGTTATGATATTTGTGGAGAAAGTGTCTATGCTCATCAAACAGCTACTTTCCTAAACTTTTTAAAGGATGAGATTTCATCTTTGGACCACAAACTGGAAATGCAAATTTTCCCTTTATTTGAAGACCTTCAAGATAATGATACAATTGGATTAAATATGTTAATTTTTATATTTAAAATTATCATGTGCAACTTGAATTTACCATAACATACCAAAAAATTGTGTTAGCCCTAAGGCATCATGTATTGTCCATACAAGTATTACATGGAATTGAAATTGTCTGTCTCCTATTGGTCTAGAGATGTCATACATAGTGACACCATTCCATAACTCCACCAACTCATCGATAAGATGATCAATCTATACATTCATATCTTTAACTTGGTATTTACCTAGTTGAATGAACAACAACTTTACATAATTATTGTGACCATTTTATTGCAAGATTTATAATTACATGCAGATAACTATTAAATGATCAAATACCTAGAATGATCATTTTCAACATAATGTGCTCCCTCTTTATTGACATTCATGGAGGAATATTATTGTTGATGACAATAATAGGCCAAATAGAGTAAACAAATATTAGCTCTCCAAATAGATTAACATCGTCCACTGCCACTAAAAGCTTGAGATTTTGAGGTTCTTTGATAAAGTGTGGCCACTTTTCCTCTATGTCCTTAAATACAAAACCATCTGCAAGAATTCAAATAATGTTATCTCGACTCCTATTACATGCATGGTAATCCATAAATTGTGCCAAGCTACTACACCTGAATAATATTTGCAAATGTGGTATAATGGGGATGTAACAAAGAACCTTGTTAGCCACTGTTTTTGTTATTTGATCTATTCGATATCTACTCATATGACATTTAGGGTATTTTGTTGCAAATTCATGTTCCTTATGATAAATAATATGATCATTGGGACAAGCATCTATTTGAATGAGATGAAAATGGGTTCACCCTAAATAGGATAGGATAAAATCGGATTCATCTTAAATTGTAATGGGGGAAATATGAGATCTACTTCTAAATCCAAATTCCTAAAAGAGAGATCCAAATTGATCAACAAAAAAGGTTAATGCACAATTGAATCAATCTACTGAGAATATGGAAGCGGAAGAAAACCTTATATTTCCCTATGGAGGAGATGTGCTTGAAATCTAAAATAATTGAAAGGGAAATACTAACCTCAAAATAGGGTAGATCTGAAAAATGCCAATTTCTGATGTCTGTGTGTAGTTTCGGGCAATTCTACAACCCGTTTCGGACTAGAAATGTCGAGATGAATAAAACCTAGAAATATTTTATCTTTCTGATAGTAGGTAGATTTTGACACTGATAAAAGGTCAAAGGCTACATTAATATTTTGAAGGTTGACTTGACTTTGTTTACAAATCTCAGAAGTTCACCAAAAAGGGTATCCAAATCCAAGCTCAGATCCATAGTTCCGCACTAGTACCTGCAAGAAAAAGAGGGTTTTTGTTGTTTGTATGGGGTGTTTTCCTTGGTGAAACTCCAATTTAGGAATTAACTTGAAATTTAATTGAAATTCTATCATGCATAAACAAAGTAAATGAAACAATTCACCTTGCTTATGTTGAAGTCCTTGTAGAGGATTCAAATCCTCAAATCCACAAGTAGGAATGCTCTAATAGATGTAGAATGAATGTAGGATGTCTCAAATCAATGGTATTTTATCTTTAACATCAATCTGGAATAGATCTTTGCATATGAGGAGGCTTGGATGAATGTAGAAGGATGGATCTTCAAGGGGGCTCCAAAGAGATTGAATCCTTCAATGGCTAACAATGGATCTCCTTGATGGATGCTTGAATGCTTGAATTATAGGCTTAAAGATGAATGAATTCTTTCTTTCTTCCCTTCTCATTCTTTCTTTCTTTATTCTACTTGAGACCTTGATCATGAAATTCCTTGAGAATAATGGATACTTGTGTTGTGAAAATGAGAGAGGAAGGCTTCCTTTTATAATGATCGGGCACAAACCTCTAGAGAAGGCCAACATTGGGGAATTAAATTCCAATTAACCTTGACCCCTAGAAATGGGCCCATATTAAATAAAATTTAAGGATTTACCATTCTGAAACTCGAAATGGCTAACTCGGAAGCGGCAAAACAAATATCTTCAAAACTTGACACTCGAAAATCATGGGAACCTAAAATTTGAAATGTGGGTCAAGGATGAGATAGAGTCTAACATAGGTCAGAGTCAGGGTCATCCCTGACCTAGGTCAAGGTCAAGGTAGAATTTGACCGTCAAGGTTGACTTTGACCTTGAGGTCCAAAACCTTAGGACCTTAATCTAGAGTACTCAGAAATGCAGAAATAAAGTGTAATTAGGTGTAGAGAGAAGCAGAACGGGGAGAGAAAGAAAAATACATGAAAAGACCTGGTCAAGGTGCTTAACATGAACCCAAACCACTTACTTGGAGGGATAAACACTCTTATCATGGAAATGCTTCCATTTTAAGATGATACATTAAGCCCCCACTTTAGCAAGACTATGGACTCGATGCAAACTCTTGGTAAAGGAGATCAAAATGAAAAGATAGTCTTATCATAATCAAAGGGACAAAGAGAAACCTCAAGCCCCCAAGGACTCAAGTCTTCTTCAAATCCAAGATCTCAATAAGAGAGACATCTCTAGAGAGAGAGAGAGGGTGTGATTATCTCGCCTAATGAGAACTTATGTCCCATTGTGAACCACACAAGGAAACAACACAATTGGAAAGATGGAATTGAACTGCCTAGTGAATGTGGCTACTCACTAGTCAACCCATCAAAGATTCATCCTTAGGAATATTTTATTCCATAAGAATAAAACCAAAAACAAAAGATATCCAGTCTTAAGGACACCTCTGACCTTTAGGGATCAAATATGTGTGTGTGTGTGTGTGTTTGAAACTCGAGGGATCAAGAGATCCTAAAATATAAATCCATGCTTTAAGGATTAGTTACTAATCCAAAAAGGGAGAAAAGGTATCTTGAAAAATATTATGTGTATCAAAAAGTGCGTGTGTGCAATAGGTGACCATAGTGTATGCCCCCACATTAAAGTATTTACTAACACTTTAACAGGAGCAATGACTTTAATGAAAACACAAAAAACTCTATTGATTATGTTTCCATGTCAAGATGCACCCAAACAAAGACAAATCAAGGGAAATATCATAAAAAGATACAGAGAACAGAGAAGGGATCTACCTACCTTAGGGTTAGTATGATCATAATATATATATATATATATATATATATATATATATATATATATATATATATATATATATATATATATATATATATATATATATATATATATATATATATATATATATATATATATATATATATATGAGATTAGTGCAAATGAATTGACATCATTCCCCAAAGAGAGTAGAACTACAATCACAAAGGAGGAAAGATCACATAAGGTTTACAAAGAAGAATCTTTTTGAACCATGACATGGAGACCAAAAATAATTAGTGCTACCACATCTCAAATCCAAGCAAATTACACAAGGAAACATCTATGAACAATAGCACACTTATGAAATAACACATAGAAGAATAGAGATACATATAGTGGAATTGAACAACAGTTTTCATTTTGTTATCACCTTGCACCAACTGAGTAACAAGGGTCATATAAAAGAATCTAACAATATTTAGCAAACACATCATAGGAGAAGCACAATACAGTAGCCAAACACACAACAAAGCTACCTCGAAGGACAAGCCGATCAAGCATGCTGCCTACTCCCTCCATCTCATTTTATATCATTTAGGGAAGGTAGTAGCTCACAAGAGGGACTATATCCAACATAGTAGGAATGATAGTGAGTTCTAAACAAGGATCCTCTTGAGAATCATAATGTTCGACACTAGATGTAATAGTTAATTGTGATGAAAGCATATTAGGTAAATCAATGTCAATGTCAATAGTCTCATATTCATCATTAACATCATTAGTATCATCAAGAGTATCTTCTTCATCAAAATTAATCAAAATAGGATCTAAAATACAATTAGAATCATCAGAATCATGCATCTTAACATTATTATTAGTAACAATATCATGCATAGTATTATCTGAAGAAGGTAGAGATCTTTGAAGAATAGAATTACAAGATTTAGCATGAGCACAATGCTTCTTATGAAGTTCATTAATAGATTGATTATGCTTTGATTTGTTTGAAATAGGTTGAGAGCTACGAGGAACAATAGCAAGATCCTTCATAGGTTCTTTAGGAAGATCAATAGGAAGATCAGCAATAGCAAGAACTTGATTAACAAAACTAGAAGCCATAGTTAAAGGAGGTATAGAAGGTGTAGGAAAAATACCATGACTAAGATCCATAGGAGGTATGCTTAATTTGAGAATCTTATGATATTTATAAGCTTGATATGAATGGAAATATTATCAAGTCAAGAAGGACATAAATTACGTATTGAAGGCCAAAAGAATTCAAGAGCAGTACAATCTCTAGGCCTAGAAGGTTGATATAAACTATGATTAACCATCTTCACTTCTTTTTCATGAACAAAATTAAGACACTTATGGATAGGTGAAGAAACAACATGCATGACATTCAACCACAACGAACCTATCTTAACTTGAAATTGATCAGAAGTAGGAACAACAACAAAGGTAGTGTTCACAATTTTTCCACAAAGATCAACCAGCAAAGTAATGGAACCAAATGATGGATAAAGAAAACTATTATAAGTCTAAATCCACACATCTGATGTATCATAACAGTTGCATTGTAAGATTTTCATAAAAAATATTTTCTTCAGTAATAACATTGACTAAGGATGTAGGATCAACAAGATAACCATGAGTAGGTTTCTGATAAATCCTAGCATAAATGTAAAGGGGACCATCAAGAGCCTTAATAGTCTCAGAATCATCAAAGGTAATCAAAAGTTCTTGAGGTGTTTTATTCTTAGGTTGTTATCGAGGTTTAGGTTGAGTTTTTTATTTAGGCTTAGGTTTTAGTTGAGGTTGAGTTTGAACTTGAGGTTGAAGTTGAAGTGGAGATACAGATTGATCAACATGCTCCACTTGATTAACAACATAATTAAGATCATCCATCTTTGAATCATACACAAGTTCCATAGCAGATGGCTGAGAAATGGTATTAGTATCATGCATAGGTAGAGGATTCGTATAGATTTTAAGGTTTTGATTAGGAGGAGAGACAGATTTGTTTCCACTACCATCAAGATTATAAACAGATAAGGCATTAGAATCAATTAAGTCTTGAACCTTATGTTTTAAAGAATAACATTTTTTAGTATCATGACCATTCTGACGATGATATTGATTAAAATCTTTAGGATCAAAAGACTTAGATGTAATCGTAGAAGGTAAAAGAGGTCGAATAGGAGGTAAAGTAATCATATTAGTAGTAATCAACCTATTCATAATAGCATGTAAAAATTTAGAGACATCATTAAATGTACAATTTAATTGAAAACTAGTGGATGCAGAAGTGGCATTATGAGATGCAACAACAACTTGATTAGCAACTACATTCGCTTGTTTATTTATCTTGACATAGTTGTTGAATTTTTTAAATTTGTTTGGATTAGGAGCAGCATCACTTTTATCAACTGGAATAAGAGCCATTGGAGTGGTACTCTCAAATTGACTCACTTGTAATTGATAATGATGAAGCATTGCACAAAGTTGTTGAAAAGAGGTAAATTCAGTAAGCAGAATCGTATCTCTAATATCCTTTTGCAAATTTGATATAAACATACGTTGAATATCAATATCAGGAACATGATAGGAAATCTAGGCATATAAATGCTTAAATCTACCAATAAATTTAGTTAATTTTTCCTTAGAACTTTGTTTACAATGAATCAAATCAGTCAAAGACACTTGTGGACCAATGTTGTTTTGAAATTGTTGAATAAAGGCATTGGAAAGTTGTGGAAAGGAATCAATAGAATGAGGAAAGGAACAATACCATTGTAAGGCCTTGTCATGAAAGGTTCTATAAAATAGTTTGGCTAAAATCCTATGGTCATGAGCATAATCACTACAAAGGATTTGGAATGTTTTAACATGATGAACAAGATCTCCTTTTTTGTTGTAATTCTCAAGATGAGGCATATCACCTTGCTGAGGAATAGGAGTATGAATAATGTAATGGGAAAAGGGACTTCCCATGTCACATGTAGGAATACTAAACTTGATTTGAGTTAGGGAAGCAAGTTATTGTTGTAAGGAAGACACAGTTTGAGCCAAATTGATGATTGTGGAATCATTGGATGAAATAGGAGGAATAGCAATATTTGAAACACTAGGTATAGTGTAAGAAGTTGTAGGAATAGAAGACACAATTGGAGGAATACTAGGAACTACAGTTGGAAGTGGATTGGAATAAGTAAAAGGAAAATTATGATAGGAAGGTTGTGATGTAGGAAGGGACATAGGAGAAATACTCATAGGAATAGAGGGAACCATCACAGTCACCAAAGGAGTATAGGTAGGAGTAAGAGGTAAAGGATTAGAAGAGGGTTGTACACTAGCAATAGGAGGAATCAACCCTAAATCTTGAGCTTCTTGAGCTAACAGTTTAACAATTGAATGCAAAAGGTGAGTAATACCATGCAAGAGGTTAATACCTTGATTACTATCATGAAGAAATTTCTTAAGAGCCTCTATAGCTTGAATAGAATCTTGATTATGCTTTTCTTGAAAAATCTAATTACCCATTTTATCAAGTTCAATGGAAAGCTTTTGGACTTGTTCAGGAGGAACTCTTAAAGAATCATCCTCATCATGAGATGAGTGAGAAGATTTTTTCTCCATAATAGGATTGGAATCATGAAGAATCAAATTATCATCCAGGATCCTAAGGAAAGTAGAGGAAGATTCAGGATCAAAGGAACCCATGAGTCTATGACTTCTTCTAACTGAAAGGTTACAAGTAGGACTAGTAGTAGTAAGGCTCATAAACCAATGCAATGCAAATGAACTAAACTAAGAATACATAAAGAATGAATATTTTTGTACTTTATTTTTTGAAATCTAATTAGCATGCAAGATTTATCATAAAAGAGAAATCTAATACCAACAAGATAAAAGAAAATCTAACACCATAAAACACAATAGGGCATCTAATTCCATAAAAGAAAGGAGAGTAAGTATGTCGGGTTCACCAAAATGAATGAGATGAAAATGGGTTCACCCTAAATAGGATAGGATAAAATTAGATTCATCTTAAAATGTAATGGTGGAAATATGAAATCTACTTCTAAATCTAAATTCCCAAAAGAGAGATACAAATTGATCAACCAAAAGGTTAATGCACAATCGAATCAATCTATTGAGAATATGGAAGAGGAAGAAAACCTTATATTTTCCTATGGAGGAGATGTGCTTGAAATCTAAAATAATTGAAAGGGAAATACTAACCTCAAAATAGGGCAGATCTAGAAAATGTCAAATTTTTATGTCTGTGTGTAGTTTCGAGCAATTCTACAACCTGTTTCAGACTGAAAATGTCGAGACAAAGAAAACCCAAAAATATTTTATCTTTCTGATACCAGGTAGTCTTTGACCCCGATAAAAGGTCAAAGGCTACGTTAATATTCTGAAGGTCAACTTTGACATTGTTTGCAGATCTCAAAAGTTCACCAAAAAGGGTATCCAAATCCAAGCTCAGATCCGTAGTTCTGCACCTATACCTGCAAGAAAAAGAGGGTTTTTGTTGTTTGTATGGGGGTTTGCCTTGGTCAAACCCCAATTTAGGAATTAACCTTGAAATTGAATTGAAATTGTATTGTGCATAAACAAAGTAAGTGAAACAATTCACCTTGCTTATGTTGAAGTCCTTGTAGAGGATTTGAATCCTCAAATCCACAAGTAGGAATGCTCCAATGGATATAGAATGAGTTTAGGATGTCTCAAATCAATGGCATTTGATCTTCAACAACAATCTTGAGTAGATCTTTGCATATAAGGAGGCTTGGATGAATGTAGAAGGATAGATCTTCAAGGGGGCTCCAAAGAGATTGAATCCTTCAATGGCTAACAAATGATCTCCTTGATGGATGCTTGAATGCTTGAATGCTAGGCTTGAAGATGAATGAATGCTTGCTTTCTTTCCTTCTCCTTCTCTCTTGCTTGATTGTACTTGAGAGATTGATTATGAAATTTCTTGAGAATAATGGATACTTATGTTGTGAAAATGAGAGACGAAGGCTTCATTTTATAGTGATCTAGGGTACAAAACTCTAGAGAAGGATGACATTGGGGAATTAAATCCCAATTAACCTTAACCCCTAGAAATGGGCCTATATTAAATTCAATTTAAGGATTTACCATTCTGAAACCCGAAATGGCCGACCCAAAAGCGAGAAAACAAATATCTCTGAAACTCGACACCCAGAAATCATGGGAACCTGAAATTTGAAATGTGGGTCAAGGATGAGGTAGAATTTGACCTAAGTCAGAGTCAAGGTTGTCCTTGACCTAGGTCAGGGTCCATGTTGACTTTGACCCTCAAATTTGACTTTGACCTTGAGGTCCAAAACCTCAGGACCTCAATCTAGAGTGCTCAGAAATGCAGAAATAAAGTGGAATTAGGTGCATAGAGAAGCAGAATGGGGGGAGAAAGCCAAATACATGCAAAGACCTAGTCAGGGAACTTAACATGACCCCAGACCACTTACTTGGAGGGCTAAATGCTCTTATCATGGAAGTGCTTCCATTTAAAGATGATACACTATTGTTTGATACTCTATTCCAATATCTTTCATATTGGCACATAATTCTCAGTATGAGCGAGGGACAATATTTGATGGTGGTATAAAAACTCACCTATCAATCTATAGAAGAAAATATAAGTTTTTAATATTAACAATATTTATGGTACATGTTTCACCCTTTAATTACTATAATGACATATATGACATACCTTAGCATACATGAAATTTTTGTGTTGGATAAACCATTCATAATCTTCAGGTTTAACAACAAAAATATAGCAGAGAGAAGAGTTGTTTGGGAGCCTTCATAAAGGGTCATGGCTGCCTTCTCAAGTAGAGGTATATCATGGATGACATCAACATCATCATCAGTTGCACCAATACCAAATGTGTCATGGATCAATGTATTAGTACCATCATCTGGCACATGATCGTCATCTTCCATGGGATCATAGTCTTCAGCTTTAATATTTGCACCTCCATGATCCTTCACTTCCAAATCCTTACTCTTCATATTCACACATCCATGGTCCATATCACGTACTCCCCTTGGGAGGTTGCCCTATATAAAAATGATGAACACAAATAAACCATGATAATGATCTCATCATCAAGTGTATTTCATACATATATTAATTGTTAAATAAATATAATGAAAAACTTACCAATTCATGGTAATCAAACCCTCCTTCAATGTGACCATTATGCCTACAATGTCTCTTAGTTGTTTTGATTAGCAATCTTCTAGTGTTTAAGCCCTTACAAATATTGTAGGGACAATAACATTTTCCATCATCTTTTCTTTTCAAGTTAGACTACAATCTATTGATTGTATTCCCATTACCTTCTTCACTTAGATTATCTATAACCTAATTATATATAGAAATTGAAAAGTTAGTTATGAAATGACATTGTAGTATAGTATACCAAATTGATACACTTTTGTTATTGTAGTCTTCCACCTCAAACTCTTTCCTATTGTGGAAAGAAAGAAAGATATTCAAATAATATAGTAGTTTTTAAATCAAAATAAAATATCATATATATTATACACAAAATATTATCCTTATAGTGCATCCAATTTGACCAAGCACTACTGGGAGCTAGACTTGGGAACAAATGGACTTTTGATGATTTTCACAATAATACATTTGTTGTAGGGTATAAGGTCCCAATAGTGCTTAGGAAAATTTGCATGGTGAAGGTTGTATATGTTGTGTGTGTGTGTGTGCATTAAAAAAGGGGGCCTTTATCTTTGATCTTAAAATGACAAATATGCCTATCTAACACTTTTTGAGGGTGCAAGGAATAACAAATGGAGGCAAGTTGAGACCACAAATGGAGGCAAGTTGTTGATTGAGGGTGCAGGGAACAACACCCATCAGTACTTTTATCAAATTATAAATTTCAATTTTTAACCATTCTATGAATATATAACATGGATGTAATCTAAGAAAAGAATAAAGTGGAGAGACAACAGATTACTTATTTTGTTATTCTACATTACTTAATATTTGAGTGCACATTCCACCTACAACTTGACCAAGTCTTGTTTGATGCTTCAATTTTGTGTTCACTATCCTATAGAAGTACGTAGTTTTGTATTTCCCCAATATGTTATTCAAAAAACAACAATAGAATAGAATACTTGTTGAGAAAGATCATCATAGAAGTATCAGAAACTCAAGATCCAAAGGTAACTCAACATTATAAGACTCTTAGATTCAACCTTCATCTCACACACCTAATAAATAGGAGATAAAATACATGAAATTGAAAAATTATATTACAAAAAAATGAGCTAAAACTACCTACAAAAGTAGTACCCAATTTATATACAAAACATTTGATTAATGAATTGTGTTTTTCTTCTCATCTTCATTACCAAAATAATCACCCCTTTAATCTAACTGCATTGTGCAAGTACAATTTAGCGACCATGTGCCTATCATCCTCAATCAAGAATAAGGAATACTATAGGAAAATACATTGTCTAAATTGTCTACATTAAAAGCAACTATACTGCAAGCTTCTATAAATAAGAAAATAAAATTTAAAACTCATTACTTGCAACTACAACATTTGAGAAAAGTTGAATTTTATTTATGCCTTGATGGATATATACATTGTGTCAAGGGTCCAGTAGTTCTACAAATAAATCATCATAACTTTCACATTACTTAATAATAACATATGGCACAGACTCTATTTAAACTCACAATACGTTGCATGTGTAGTAAAAAACTCATGAGATTCTAAAGAAGGCCTCACTCTTAATCAATCAAATCTTCCTTGTACCACACAAAAAAATATGTGATAACTATGTCTACTCTAACCTTAATTGTTTAAGAATTCATCATATCAAATAAAGTATGTTTAAGAATTATTGGGACTGGTCCTTTGGCATGTATTAAATAGAATACAATTTTTAGCATATTATTATCACTCTATTTCTTTGTTGTAAACATGCCATTGGTTCAGTTTTGTAAAAATAATGTGTGTTAGATGCATTTAAAGTTATCTTCATTGTCTTCTAATTGTCTAAACGCTTCTTTATTTGTTAGCCAATTAATACATGCTAGTATATAAAGAAGACAATCTGAAGACAATGAAGATTTGTCTGACAAAAATAAATGCACTAAACTTTACCAATGGTATGTTTACAAAAATTATCATAACTCGCAAGAAAAACTGAAACAATGGCATGTTTATAATTGATTAAGAGTGAGGCCTTTAGAATCTCATGAGTTTTGTACTATGCATGCAATGTATTGTGAGTTTGAATAGAGTTCGTGCCATGTGTGATAGAACCTACTTTATCTAATATGGTGCATTGTTAAACAAATTAAGGGTAGAGTAGTTATTATTTATTTTTTTGTGGGGGACAATGAAGATTTGTTTGACAAATAGCAGGTCTTCTTTAGTATTTCATGAATTTTTAACACATTGTTTCAAGTCTTTGAGTCTTGGATAAGAAGAATAGTGTAAGTTGAATAGATCAAAGTGAATAGGGTGTTGAAACATGGTGAATAGACCATGATGAGATGATACTTGATGTTAGGATCAGGGTGAAAAGCCTAGTTGAGGTGTATGCCAAAGGAATGGAGACAATGTTAATGATCGATCAAAGATCATATGAAACTATGTAAACCACTTTTAGTAATAAAAAATATAAATTTCATGTATATTGCCAGTCTCTGTCGTAGGGGTTGTTGGTTCCTGGATAGGATTTTACACTCCATGAGATACCAATATTCTTATGGTTGATGTTAAGGAGTGGTTAATTCCAAATATGGGAAATCTATAAGTAATTGGACCAACTATAGGGACAAGACTGCCCTCTTCACTTCTGGCTCTACAAAACCAAGGCGGGTACACCTAATCCAATAGATTTAACTCTATTTCTTATTCAATACTAGATCTTACAATAGATAACAGTGAGAAAATACTAAATAACAACCTATTATTCATTGACTCTCCATCACTGGGTAGAACAACTGTAAATGTAAATAAAAGTAAAATGACTGGTAATGATTTATGTCTTCTTGCATAATGTAAACAACCATGCAACGTATGTAACAGTATAGGGGATACTAGCTTATGATCAGTGCCTTGTCCATTGGGCATCACACCTAAAGCATACATGAAATACAAGAACAACTACTAAATTCATCTGAGAATCCAAGACATAAACATAGTTACACATCTCTTACACTAACAAATATCCTTCCTGATTGAACCAAATGAATCTATGCTTCACTTAGAGATTTTTAACTTGATCCTAGATCAAGGCTGAGAGATAAAACATATACACTAGTAACCTAATGCAATGAGTAGGAAAACTTAGAATTCATCAAGAACAACTAAAGGAGAGATCCAAGAATGAGAAACTATATTGAGTATGTGGAGAGACAAGGATCATAAAATTCCTTTTATAGAGACAAGGATACAATGAGAAGAAGATCATCTAGGTTAAAATCCCTAAACCTAATCAATAATCTCAAAATCTATAGGAGAATGAAATCTGATCTCTTTGTACCTCTGCAGAACATTCTCCAAATATATCAACTACTTCATCTGAAAAAAGATCAAATCAGTAATAAAGCCCCTTGAAATAATCAACCAATCTGATTTCATCCATGAATCAAAACAAAATATCTTCTAAGAAACCAAGTTACAAGAAATCTGATCTTCCCCCTTTCTCGGATTTTCAAATCAGTCACATCTGAAATGAAAAATCTTTACCCAACTCTGATCCTGAAAATACCAGTCATCACTGCTTCCACCAATTTGGTCAAAACTGAAAAAAAAAAAAAAAAGCCCTCAAACCTTATTTTTCATGAACAACATGTATTAATTAAATTTTTGAATTTATGAATAGTCCCAACTTTATAAATTTGAAATTAATATCTTTATGCAGACCCCAAATTTTGAGGTGGGCCCAAGTGCCATGTGGCACTACATGATTCATCCACTCATACATCTCATCACCTAGCTGGACTTGTTAATGTACCCCTACTACATGTCACTCTCCAGTTGGCCTATACCACTGACCATGCATCTCCTTGACATCTCACCTCAGGACACATGTCACACTGTCACCATTTCACCAAGTTAACGAGTGAGCATCTTTAATCTTGCACCTTTACGATAACTGTCAGATTTGCACGTATCCTGAGGTGGCCGACCAACTGCTTGAGCTCTACTTTGTCACTGCCTTGTGCCAGGTGTCATATTTTGATTGGTCCCATGAATCCACCAGGCATTTGACTTTACCATTTTGGCCATGTCATCGGGTGACACTTCTCACCCCGTCACTATACTACCAAGGTATCTTCCTTGCAACTCCATCTCAGTGGATTAACGACGATCATCAATCTAAGCATGCATCTCGAGGTGTCAACAAGCCTGTATATTCACACATTTCATCAAAATACATTACCTCACGTATGGGGCCCGCAATCCACATCACCGTCCACCTATCTCCTCAATTTTTGTGCACGTGAGAGGCTCTTCAACTGGGCGTCCACCAAATCTGACTGGCCCACATGGCCTTTCCTCTTTCCTTTACTTCACGTCATACTTGAACCATGTTTCTTATAAATATTTTGAAAACTCCCAGCTGTATACATGTGGGATTATTTCATTTTAATGAAAACTCATTTTTTACCATTCGTTGTGGCCCCATCTTTTCCTTTGGGCCTGCAGGCCTGGCCTGTGAATGGCATCCAAGCTTTAGTATATGCTCAACATCCCCTAAAAATGTATGCACCTTCAACCAAATTCACCAATGATCCTTTGCTTATTGTCTAGCTGGCATTTTCAATCCAACACACCCTGCGTAATGCATATTCCTTGTTTTGTCTGGTGTGAAAAATGACATGGAGGAGGCCAACAAAAAACTCCCTCTTGCCTTTGCAATATGTGCTGTAGACAACACCCTTCACATTTCATCTATAGTTTGTATCAAATCTTTTTTGAAGCCTACAAACATAGGCACACAACTCATGTTCACGACAGCCTCCTCTATTACTTTCTACGCAAGAACATATCCATAAAAGAAATTAAAAAAAAATGTGTCCCCTTATTTTCACATGAAGCCTTCTAATGCGCTTGGGCCTATTCCATTTCACTTGCGTAAGGCTGCAAGTGTGTGGGTCTTCAATGAAATGTGCAGGCATGCCTCTTCATGATTGCAGCTCATTGTTTGTTGTGTGCCGTTTTCATTTATTTTTCTCTTTACTAGACTGTCCTCTTTGCAAGGTACTATTTTCCTTATTCACATCACAATGATGAATACCTATCAATTACATATCATATAAAAAAGGTATTCATATATCTAATATGTTAACAATATGTAGAGAAAGACCAGTTTGTTTGATTGATGTTAGTGTGATGGGAAATCCTTTCTCAAATTCCATGCTTCACAACACTGCTGAGATGATTATCAAAATGTGTATCAAATGTTCTTTTTCTCTCCTTCATTATCTTTTATTTTCCATAAAGCTTTAATGCATGTTAGTTTTTGTATTGACTTCATGGCATGTTTTTAATTGCAGCTGGAAGAAAATGGAGTAATTCCACTGTGCACAAACCGGGAAACCTGGAGCCACAAAAACTTCAAGAAGTTTATGATAATTAGAATAATCAACTAGGTCATCTTCAGATTCCAAGAAACCCACCAAATTTTAGTACTCCCTTTGTAAAATAGCCTATTCTAGCTTGTTCGGCAAACGCCAAAAAATCATTGTAAACTGCCTCAGAAGGAGAAAGATTAAAAATATCAAATGGCGAGCTAGAGAAGAGCCATGGAATCTGGTAGAAGAATCATCAACAAAGATCACAACAAAACAATCCACAACTGGAGATGTTCAACTGTTCAAAAGCTATGAATTTATGAAAATGATTACTTTACAGAATTATGCTATCCGCACTTTCATCATTATAAAACACTTTTTATTGATCCTTGCAACCTGGTGAAACGGGACCTTCATGGCATGAAACCCTGGGTAAATGATCACTCTCATACATAGAAAAAAAGGCTATAACTAGTTTCAACATATGATCAATTGGCTATCTAGAAATAATCTCCAAAGTTGGCCCTCAGAACACCCTAAACCAGAAGATAGTGAAACTGTAGAAATCGGTTTTAGAATTGATCGAGAAAAGTGATCAATTGAATTCGTCATAGTTTGAAACTCATCAAGGTGAGTCACTTTCATGTGTAAATTATGAAACAACCTTCAATTATGCTTGACCTTGATCTGGGTGCAAAGGACAAGACCTCAAAGTGCGCCACTCAAAAAATTAAACTGTGCAATATTGGAGAAACTAAGAAATTTCAAACAGAATGGCTTTGGTAGACATGTCAAACGGGCACATGGGGGGCTGAAAATTGGCATGAAGATTCTTTCTTATGCCTAGAAAATGATGCAACAACTGGCACATCTTGATCAATCATAGGGAACTTAATGCACTCATCTGAACAGGGCCTCTGACTAAACTGTGCAACTAATCTTCATTAAAATGTTAGAAACTGCAAACAAAATCAGATTGACAAACTGGGCAAATGGATTTTTCATGGCCTAAAAATTGAAACATAGGAAGTATCTAACCCCTGAAAAATGGTGCAAAAGGAATTTTCTCAATAGGGTCAACTGGGTCAGAGATATGACTGGTCAAACAGGCCCTTCCAGAATCCTAAACAATTACACAAATGCATGACAACAACAAACTACCAACTTTGAGGGGTTCGAAACCTAATCAAATGGATTCGAAATGACTTGAAAATTGGAACATAGGTTCTTTGATATGCATACTAAACATCCTCAAAGTGGCAGGTCATGAAACATTTCAGGATACAAGATACTCAACTGCAAATAGGGCCTGCTACAATGATTTGACACATGGCAAGAATGTAGATTTAGGTGAACACCTCAAAATGGCTACCCTCAAAACTTATCCGAACTAGAATCTGGAAGTTGCAACCAAGTGCATATGTCAAATGAAAGTTTTTGAACCTGTTCCCCAAGTTGAATCTCATGAAATTCATCAGGCCTGTCTTTGTATGCACTTGAACTAAGGTCCTTTTAAACCTTTCTTTGAAGCACTGAACTTTGGCTTAAGAAAATTTTTTGAAACTTGACTTTGAAGTCAATCCAGATTTTAGAGTACCAATAGGGGTACAGTCAAATGGTTCATTAAAAAAATGATCCTTTGAATGGTTACTATGAATATGAATGATTTGATATAGCATATTGCTCATTTTACTTAAAGTTTGGAATAGCTTGTGCAAGGGTAAAAGTATTTTTGATCGTTTTGGTCGTGATTTTTCCTATACACAGTCAGGAAATGTAACTATCTAATGATTATATATAATGTTGAATGGATTAAATGCTTTATTCTTGGTAGAATTGAATGGAAGGAATAGTGTTGGTGTTAGGTTTCATTTATTATTTAATTCAATGGTTTCCAAGATGTGTTGAGGAGTTTTCTCCTTGTTTAATGTTAATTGTTCTTGCACAATCCACTCATACAACAGTGAAATGCTATGTGGAAGGGATGGTTGATAGTGTTCCTTGAGGAAAGGGGGATTGTGAAAGACTTGTTATCATTGTATTATGTATTTCCTATATGTTTTGATGCAGGGCAGACCAGGAGAATGAATGATCACTCACTGATTGCATGATAACCCAATTTTGAATGGTCACTGGTTAAGGGGACAGTCAAGGTCTAGATGATTGGGCCATATGAGGACCCTATTTCTTTGTATTAATTTCTATTCAAATTGGATTCAAGGATTTCTTGTGATTTATCGGCTATTATGTAGCCTACAACTATGGAAGTAATAGTGTTGGTGTTAGGTTTCATTTATTATTGAATTCAATGGTTTCCAAGATGTGTTGAGGAGTTTGCTCCTTGTTTAATTTTAACTTCTCCTACACAATCCACTCATACAATAGTGAAATACTATGTGGAAGGGATGGTTGATAGTGTTCCTTGAGGGAATGGGAATTGTGAAAGACTTATTATCATTGCATTATGTATTTCCATTATGTTTGGATGCAAGGCAGACAAGGAGAATGAAGGATCACTCACTGATTGCATGATAACCTAGTTTTGAATGGTCACTAGTTAAGGGGACAGTCAAGGTTCAGATGATTGGGCCATTGGAGGACCCTATTTCTTTGTATAAATTTCTATTCAAATTGGATGCATGGATTTCTTGTGAATTATCAGCTGCTATGTATCCTGCAACTATGAAAGGAATAGTGTTGGTGTTAGGTTTCATTCATTATTGAATTCAATGGTTTCCAAGATGTGTTGAGGATTTTTCTCCTTGTTTAATGTTAACTATTCCTACACAATCCACTCATAAAATAGTGAAATGCTATGTGGAAGGGATGGTTTATAGTGTTTCTTGAGGGAAGGGGGATTGTGAAAGACTTATTATCATTGTATTGTGTATTTCAAATATGTTTGGATGCAGGGTAGACTAGGAGAATGAAGGATCACTCACTGATTGCATGATAACCTAGTTTTGAAGGGTCACTGGTTGAGGGAATAGTCAACTGGATGATTGGGCCATTGGAGGACCCTATTTCTTTGTATTAATTCCTATTCAAATTGGATGCATTGATTTCTTGTGAATTATTGGCTGCTATGTATCCTGCAAATGCATTCGTAAATCTGCATATACTTCTTTATGGTTGTAAACCACTTAGGGATCAAAATAGAGAAACTAAATCAAAACCGTTCTTTGTCCTATTTCCTTCTAACAAAGTCTCAAATATGAATGAATTAATACATTTGATGCCCTAAGCTATCAATACAAATGGTGCCTAGCTAGAAGCTCATGGGCTATCCATTTGATAACCACAATCAAAATTATATCCTTGAGCACAAGCACAAATAATATCAAATAATGGAGTTAAAGCACGGGATAGGATGCAAAACTAGTAGAATGTAGTCATTTCAGTGAGCATCTCAAAAATATACAATGGCATCATTAAACATGCCAGTAATATCAATAAAGGTGAATCCAAATATTTGAAAATAGTGAATCAATATCCTTAAGCACAAGCACGAATAACATCAAATAATAGAGATAAAGTACTAGATAGGGCATGATAGCAGTAGAATGTGGTCATTTTAGAGAGCATTCATGATCAAATAAAATGCAATGCACTTAAAATTTGGTGTCGAATATGATGCTAGAGGCTTGAAAGATGAAGAAATCACATGCCTTCTCTCATGCTTAGCTTTCGCTCATTTTCTCCCCCTCCTCTATGCAATCGAAATAAAAATGATGAGGACATTTCAAAAAAAATTTCATCTATATCCTGAAGCTGTCATAATTTTGATGGTCAATTTAATAGCCATTGGAATACCAGCACCATCGAGACCTATTACAAAAAAAATACCAAATTCATAAAAAAAAGTACCCGTCAGAAGTTTCTGTCAAAATTTGGCCCCAAATGTAGTAGTGACCTTTGACAGATCCTGTAATACTACCGATCTTCCCACCAAGCCATGTGTACCTAAACCCTATACTTGTACATCTCCATGACCCACTCTGGATTCTATCTCCATCCCTACCCCTAATAACTCAGCCTCTGCCATTTGTAACAAGCCACTAGTTGACTATTGTTGACTCTGTGTGTGTCCTGACCGATGGCTCTCATGACCTCACCTATGAGATGTGCCAATCATGGGCTTGTTTCCCCCTATTCTCTAGCTATTGCTAGCCCTTGCACCTAAACTCCCACTAGTCCCTAACCCTGTGGCCCCTGAGTTGTTCAAACACCTATAGTGTTGGCATCACTCAATGGGTACTATTGCGTGATAGACCCCTCGATACCACCAAACCTACTCACTCATCATAATGAGCTCTCACTGGAGGTGGGATACCTCCCTTGATTGACCCTAGGAGCCACATGTAGTGGTGTTCATCATGTGCTAATGGATGGCCATGCCCCTCTCTCCCTAGATATTGTCTCACTCTGACCATAAATCATCTCTCTCTCCTCTCAGTTGGTCTCACTCTACCAGTAATGCATCCCTCTCCCTTCAGAGCTAATTCCTCTCATTAATAGTCATCAAGCCCTCCTCTATGGACTGCGCTAATCATGCTATCAAGTTGTCTCTCTCCCCTTTCAAACTAGCCTTCTCCCCCTGCACATCCCAAAGCATTTGATTCATCTGGTCATATGTGACCTGTAGTGAGGCTAAGCACCCTGCTACATCATCCCCCCTCCTCCTGATGACCCCACTCCTACTACTATTGGTGGCCCTTTCTGTGATGGTGGTCCTATGGGTACCTATCCTCTATCCCCTCCATCCATACCATCTCATCCCCCCTCCATATTTGTCTTCATCTCCTCTCCCTCCCCCTCCATATCCACCTCCATCTCCACCTCCATCTCCCCCTCTCCCGACCCCTACAAATAGGTGTTTCTCCCCCATCATCGGGTAACCTTGATCTCCCCACTAGTCTTGGAGGCTGAAATCAATCATAATATGTAGGTTTGGTCTCGAGATCTATCACTCCACGCACCCGATCCCACTAAAATAGTTGTATGGCCTAGTACTCAGCCAGTAGTCCTGTCTTATCCTATGCCAGCCTAAAATCTATAAGGAAAATCAGGTACAGAAATAGCTTCCTACGCTAATCTCTATAGGAGAGTATTGTGCAAATTCTTATAAATCCTTACAATTTCAGATTCGTTAACTACTTTAACAAAGATATTGCAACCACATACAATGCATACAGAAAATAGAGAATGACAAAATGATATACCCTGGGGAAAACCTTTCGGTAAAAAACCCCAGCACTCCAAAACCTACACAATGTATTATCTTCAACACAAAGATTACAATACACTTGCAATGCAAGTTCTTTCAGGAAATGAGAGACAAACCCAACAAGACTTAAATTTCTGTTATATCTCTCCCATAGGAGCAGCATCATATATATAGACTCCTCTAGACCCAAAAATAGGCACAACCACCAAGACCCATGCACAAAGCCACATGTACATAGTTGTTACATGCAATCCCAAGAATAGGTGTCCATCCCTGGAATAGACTATGACAGCTTGTCATAGAATCTGCCAAAAATAACGGTCACAAGAGAAGTGTAAGAGAATCTATCATACCAACCTATTTTTGGCATATTCTCTTACACACACCAACCACTTCTTCTTGGGCGCCCAAATAGGCCCAAGTCATAAGATGCTCTTACACCTGTCATAGCACATTCCTTAAATAGTTCTTACATGTCATAGGAATCCATCATGACCATTTCAATCATGATCTCCTTATGCACAAGATGCCGACACATCAACATGCCAACTAGACATGTACACTCACACTTAATTACATTATTTGCAAAAAATACATTTACAAAACAAATAATAAGAATAGGAATTATCCAAGGTTGAGACACCTTATTTCTAACATTCTCCCACTTTTCGAACACCTTGTAGAGAAACAAGAACTTTAACCGCTATAGGCCAAAAGGCCCATAGACTCCGAACACCATCTGAACTTCTCAGTGCCCACTAGTTTCGTTAATGCATATGCAACATTCTTCATAGTATCTGCCTTCTCCAAATTTACCTTTCCATCTTCCACCATATCTCTCACAAAGTGAAACTGCACATCAATGTGCTTCGTGTTGGCATGGAAAGTTGGATTCTTTGCAAGGCAAATAGCGCTTTGACTATCACACCAAATAGTAATTTGTTCTGCACCAACACCAACATTAGAGCACAATCTTCTAAGCCAAATTGCTTCTTTATAGGCATGAGTAGCAGCCATGTACTCAGCTTCTGTAGTGGACAAAGAAACCACAGGTTGTTGCTTACTCATCCAACTGATGGCACCACCAAACATAGTGAACACATAAGCACTGGTGGATCTCCTACTGTCAATATCACCTGCCCAATCTGAATCCACAAACCCACGAATACAGACTGAATGCGGAGATCCAGAAGAGTTACCATGATAACATATGGAGTAATCTAATGTACCCCTCAAATATCTGAATACTCGCTTAACTACATCCCAATGTACCCATCCAGGATTAGCCATAAACCAACTCAGGACTCCCACTGCTTGGGCAATGTTTGGTCTAGTATAGACCATAGCATACATAAGACTACCAACTGCACTAGCATAAGGTACTCTACTCATGTCCTCCACCTCACTAGGGGATTTTGGACAATCATCTACAAATAACTTTGTCCCCATAGAAATAGGAACACATAGTGGTCTATAATCTGCCATGCTGAACCTGTCCAACATAGACTTCACATACTTACTCTGACTCAACCAAAGTTTTTTGTTAGACCTATCTCTATTGATTTTCATACCCAAGATGTACCTAGCTACCCCAAGATCTTTCATCTCAAACTGTGCTGACAACTGAGATTTAAAATCAGAAATCATACCCTTACCCTTCCCAAACAGCAACATATCATCAACATATAATGCAACAATAAGAAGGTGATCATTTTCAACTCTGAAATAAACACAATGATCTAATTTTGATCTTACAAATCCAATTGACAACACAAAGGCATCAAACTTAAGGTACCACATCCTAGGAGATTGCTTCAAACCATATAGAGATTTCTTTAATCTGTAAACTAAGGATTCTTTACCTTTAACAATGTAGTGCTTAGGCTGTGACATATAAATCTCTTCCTCCAAATCACCATGAAGGAAAGTTGTCTTCACATCCATCTGTTCTATCTCTAAATCATATGATGTAGCAAGAGATAACAGAAATCTAATGGATGTCAACTTTGCAACAAGAGAGAATATTTCACCATAATCTATTCCCTCTACCTGTGAATACCCCTTTGCAACCAATCTAGCTTTATACCTTTCAACACTACCATCTGCATGGAATTTCTTCTTGAACACCCATTTACAGCCAACAGATTTTCTCCCTTTAGGCAAAGGTACAAGGTCCCAAGTTTTTTTTTTCTCCAATGAAGCCATCTCATCATCCATAGCCTCAATCCAGGAACCTGCATCTTCCATGCCCAAAGACTCTTTCACAGATCTAGGCTCATCAGTGTTAGTAATCAAAGCAAAGGCACAACTAGAATCTAACATAGAATAACCAAACCTTTCTAGTTGCTTTCTTTCTCTCATGGATCTCCTCAAGGGCTGAGGTTGAGGTTGTTCTTCCTCTTCTTCCGAACAATCGGAGCTGCTAGAGATCTCCTCATCATTAGACCCAACATGGTCTCTCTGTTCAGTCTTCTCAGGGGTAGGAGACAACTAAACAACATCTTTTTCCTTTTCTTTTTCATCTGGTTGTAGCACAATAGGAGAAGATGTTAGCTCTCTGAAAATAACATTTCTACTATACAAAACCTTACTAGTCACAAGATCCCAAAGCTTGTATCCTTTCACACTAGCACTGTATCCGATGAAAATACATTTAACAGCTTTGTTTTCCAACTTTTATCTTTTCTCCTTTGGAACATGTGCATAAGCTCACAACCAAAAACACAAAGATGTCTAACTGAAGGCTTCTTACCAGACCACACCTCCATGGGTGTCTTACCAACAAGGGCTGATGTAGGAGATCTATTAACCAGATAGCAAGCAGTGGCCACAGCTTCGGCCCAAAACCTTTGTTATAAACCAACTCCACTAAGCATACTCCTAGCCTTCTCCATCAGTATCATGTTCATTCTCTCTACAACTCCATTTTGTTGTGGGATATAAGGAGTTGTCTTATGCCTCTCGATACCTTGTTCTTTACAAAAATTTTCAAACTCTGCTGAGTAAAACTCACCACCATTGTCAATTCTCACACACTTAATCTTCTTACTAGTCTAATTCTCTACAAGAGCTTTAAATTCCTTGAACTGACTAAAGACTTATGTCTTACTTTTAAAGAAATAAATCCATGTCCTTCTACTGTAATCATCTATGAAAGATACAAAAAATATAGACTTGGAGATTGAAGGAACTTTTACAGGACCAAATACATCAGAATGAATAAGATCCAAAACATCAGAAGATTTGTGAGAACTAGAGTAAAACTGAACATGATTTTTCTTACCATAGACACAGTGTTTGTAGAAGTCAAACTCGAGATTGCAATCATTTAACTCCTCAATGAGATTTTTATTTTTCAAGGTTCTGAGACCCTTTTCACCAATGTGGCCAAATCTCATATGCCACAACATTGTCTTTTCTATAGGAAGCTTACCTTCCAAAGTGTTTGCACTACCATCAAAACCAAGGGCTGTAGACTTCTTCACTTCTTGTTCAGATGGTGAGGATGAAGAACTATTACATAGAGGAATGCATGCATCTAGATGAAATAAGGTACCTCTCCTAGTACCCCTTGCAAGCACTATCGATCGTCTCATCATCTTGCATCCTTCTTTCAAAAAAACATCTTGCACACCTACATCATTCAGCATACTTACAGATAATAGGTTTTGTGCCAAACCTAGAATGTGCATAACTCCATTGATTCCCTTTACTCATCCATCAGGAAATTTAATAGTGACCCTTCCACGTCCAACTATCTTTAGGTGAGAATCATCACCCAAGTACACCTTTCCACCATCGAACTCTTCATATTTTGAGAACTAGTTTCGATGAGAGGTCATGTGAAAAGATGCACCTGAGTCAACCAACCACACATCATTAGATGCATGGGCTGCCAAAGCTATGATGAATGCATGACCATCTTCTTGAGATCTAACTGAAGTTGAATCTAAACCTTTCTTCTTCTTCTTCGGCTCTTTGCAGTCTTTACGGAAGTGCCTAGATTTATCATAGTTCCAACATTTTTCCTTGGACTTATTGGAAGTCTTTGACTTCTCACTGGATTTGGATCTACCCTTATTGTTAGACTTATTGTCGTTTTTCTTCCCTCTTTCAGTGGATCTCCCACAAACAGCAAGGGATTCTTTTTCTAAAATGGAAGCCTTTCTCCGCATCTCCTCTGATAGCAATGAAGACACCACATCATCCATTTTGAAGGTGACTAAAGTGCTTCCAAGAGCCATCACAAGATGGTCCCATGAATCCGGTAAAGAACACAAAAGTGTGTAGCAACGATCCTCCTCCTCTAACTTGACACTAGTTGATGTCAATTGTGCAGCTAGTAGATTAAATGCATTTAAATGATCCGTTAAGGATCCACCTGCCTCCATTCATAGAGAGTACAACTTCTTCCTTAGGAACAACTTGTTCACCAAAGATTTGGCCTGATACATGGCCGCAAGTCTTTCCCACAAACTATTTGCGGTTTTCTCATCTAGAACATTCAGAAGGACTGCATCAGTTAAACAAAGTCTTATGAGACCCTTAGCTTTATGATCTTTGATATCCCAATCTGCTTGAGCTATAGTTGCTGGTCTTGTAGCACTTGAAGTCACTTCCCATAGGTCACGATCTTCCAACATGTCTTCCATCTTGAGTTTCCACAACTCAAAATTAGTGCCATTAAATTTCTCCACCTCCATTCTTCCATATGATGATCTTGCCATCTCAATCTACAAATAAGATTCAGAATGCTCTGCAAAAAACTCCCACTCAAAATTGAGATCAGATCAAAAAACCCTACCCAACAACTAGGATCAAAATTTGATCAAGCTCTGATACCACTTGTAAGGAAACTCAGGTGCAGAAACAACTTCCTACACTAATCTCTATAGGAGAGTATTGTGTAAATTCTTATAAATCTTTACAATTTTAGATTCGTTAACTACTTTAACAAAGATATTGCAACCACATACAATGCATACAGAAAATAGAGAATGACACAATGATATACCGTGGGGAAAAGCTTTCGGTAAAAAACCCCACACTCCAAAACCTGCACAATGTATTATCTTCAACACAAAGATTACAATACACGTGCAATGCAAGTTCTTTCAGGAAATGAGAGACAAAGCCAACAAGACTTAAATTTCTATTATATCTCTCCCATAGGAGCAACATCATATATATAGACTCCTCTGGACCCAAAAATAGGCACAACCACCAAGACCAATGCACAAAGCCACATGTACAGAGTTGTTACATGCAATCCCAAGAATAGGTGTCCATCCCTAGAATAGACTATGACAGCTTGTCATAGAATCTACCAAAAATAATGGTCACAAGAGAAGTGTAAGAGAATCTGTCATACCAACCTATTTTTGGCATATTCTCTTACACACACTAACCACTTCTTCTTGGGTGCCCAAATAGGCCCAAGTCATAAGATGCTCTTACACCTGTCATAGCACATTCCTTAAATAGTTCTTACATGTCATAGGAATCTGTCATGACCATTTCAGTCATGATCTCCTTACACACAAGATGCTGACACATCAAGTGGAGTGACACATCAACATGCCAACTAGACATGTACACTCACACTTAATTACATTATTTGCAAAAAAATACATTTACAAAACAAATAATAAGAATAGGAATTATCCAAGGTTGAGACACCTTATTCCTAACAAAATTGGTCACCCACTCTTATGTAGCTCTTTGGTACCATCATGCTAGCCCTGGCACATCCTACCTATATCTAAACTATTGTGAGACCATATCTAGCCTATACTACTCCATAATGTAGTCCCATCCCCCTATCAAAAATATCAGTAGTGCAGTGTATGGAATCTCCTTGTCATCCTTTGCCCATCGTGTGTGACCTAGATATGGTCACCAGGTGATCCCATCCTGGATCTCATCTAGTGTCTCTCACCAAAAGTCTATATCTTCACCTCCCTGGTATGTCACCAAATCCCCTTAGCTGTAAGTCATAGGATCCTCTGGCTATTTTTCTACTCAGCCTAAGGGTTATAGCATGGCTATGTGCTCCCATGCCCATACCTATAGGAGAGAAGAAAAACCAAAGCTCCTCCCCATAGTCTATGTCCCGTGATAGATGATCTGGTGGAGATCTTTATACATCTCTTCTAACATCAGTGTCACCTAGGCTGTTGGGACCCCTACATCCATAATTTGTACTATCCTTGGGAATACTGACAATATCAACCCTATCCCTCCAGTGTCTTGGGTGAGATACCCTGACACTAGTCTGCACACAAAGAAGTAGATCTATCATGTCATCGACATTGCTGCTGCATGGTGCACAAGGTGTAACTACCCATGATGCAACACAGGTAACAAACCTATCCCTAGTAATGGGGACATTGCCTCTAGTTGTGTGTATGATCCTATGACCACTGGTGTACCTCACACTAGTAGCTAAAATATATGGTACACATCTTCCAGTAGCATTGTCATCTCCCCAGTCGGCAAGTGGAAAGTCATGGTCTCTGAATGCCAATGCTCATAGAGCACTGTCACTAGTGCCATAAATGTATGCCTCCATGGCATCCACACCAAGTAGCCTAACCTAAGTGCATCCACCCAAGCCCACTTTTCTAGAATGAACTGCTCTCCAACTTCCAAGACCAAGGAATGTTGCTCTCAGCTTGTCAGCATATCCAAGGACCACTCCACCCAAATCAAGCCAAAATGTCAAAATTTCTTTTATATCAAATCCTATTTTTCTTTCCTCATTGTCACCACCTAACCTTTTTCCCCGCACTCCTGTAGAATTTCTTCTCCCCACATTCTCACAGAGATTCCCTTTCTTGTGATCTTGCCATCGTAGGATCTCAATCCTACATAGGTGTGGGAATGCATTCCCGTACTACCTATCTACCCACCAGCCTCCCCCGATAATGCCTTTTTTTGCATCCCGGTCCATTCTACTTTGTGAACACAATTCTGCAAGAATGCCTTGTGGGATCACGGTCCCACCAAATATCCCCCCAACCCTTCAAATTTCATCATCCCATGAAATATCCTTTGAACCCAAATTTCCCCCTCCCATAGCATTTTTGCATGAACACATTCCCACATGTGGTGGTGCATTCTTGTCGATCTTGCGCTCATAGGATTGCTTCTTTTCCTAACAAAACATGTAATAAATGCTGAAAAACTCAATGAAAGGGCACATTTTTTGAGTCTGCCTATCGGTCAAGCCCTCCATGACGTTGGACACATCACAAAATATTAGAATGGTGAGTCAGTCGCCCCCTATC